>VDFB02322428.1:0-286671 GCA_007258455.2 Sequoia sempervirens | reverse complement strand
TATATATATATTTTTAACTGATGAAGAGTGTTAAATATATATTAAATTATAAATAAACTATATTGCAGACGTAATCAAAGGTCGTCCCACCATAATCATTTTAACATTCCATTATGTGTAAAATCAAACGGATGAAAGACAAATGTCCTTTGACAGATCGGATGGCGAGGCAAGAAAATTGTATTTTATGAATTGGACCCCTGCATGCTTCCAAACGTTTCAATAAATAAAAGTATTTGTTTAAAGTTTTAACTATTCTCACTGGGTTTTGATTTATTTTTTATGCAATTTTTAATTTTATTTTAAAAAATTTATTATTTTTGTTATATCAAATATTACATGTTTAGTTTGTTGTGTTTTAAATTTTTATGTATATTCATAATATTTTTAGATAAGAAAAAATAAAAAGATAATAAAACTTCTTCCTATTCTCAAACATAAATGATATAAATGAAATTGAATGTAATGATGAAATGGAGGAGGAACAAGGTAGCTAGTAATAAATTAAATAATAATAGTAATAATAAAAATTATAAATTTAAATTCATATATTATTATTATGAAGCAATTTATTCCACTAACCTAAAATATAGGCATATAACTCTTTTCTCTTATTCAACTAAAAATAATAATTATGTCAAGCTTCTATTATTATTATTAATGTTCAAATAACCTTAATGACAATTAATAGATTTTTTTTTAATTTCACATAACTATTATATAAATTTTATGTTTAAATAATTATTATTTAATTCTTTCTTATAATTACATTATATAATCATTTCTTTTTATTTAATATAAAATAATTTAAAAAATAATTATTTAAATTTATATTATATAATCAATAAATATTATTTAATATAATATAATAAATTTATATTATATTATGCATAACATAATTATTAGATATATTTTATATTTATATAATTATCATTTTTTTCTTGTAACTATATTATATTATCATTTGATTTGATTTTTATTTTGTTTGATATTTATAATATCTTTATAATATTTAAAATTTTAATATATAATTATTTGTATATAAGATAATTGATTTTTATATAATATAATAAAGATAAAATTAATAATTATTAATATTAAATAAATGCATGTAACTACCTTATATCCCGTTAAGTTAGAATATAGATATTCATTATCCTACAATTTACATTATAATGATTAATATATTATTTACATAATTTTAATAAAAATTAATATTTATGTAACATTTTAAATATTATGTTAATACTATAATTAAAAAAATGAACATTTAATTTTATTCATATTAACAAAACTTATGCTTATTTTTATGAAATCTAAAATACTATTGTGGATGCTAAAATCTGCAAAATGTGATTAGAAAATTAACAATAAAACCTGCAGAATCATTAGTATTTCAATCAACAAATCAAGATATTCAACATCCTTATGAAATAACACATCATGTTCAAAATGCAAACAAGTGACAAAGGATCTAAAGCAAAAGCATAAGAAAACATGATGCAAACTATCTCATATTGGATTGGTGTCACATGTGCTAGTGACCCTTTCCCAACCCTTGATTGATAAGCTTAAGATAATGAAATTGCTATGGATATAGAGATGATAAATGGACAAGATCAAGTTCTCAAAGAGAATGACCTTGCATCAAGTTGCATAGATGATGGATTTGTGAAGAGATTGTGAAGATTGTGAAGATTGTGAAGATTGTGAAGGATTTGCTCAATGTTGAAGCCTCTATTTAAAGATTTTCAAAATGCCAAGTGTTGAAGATGGACCAATGTGGGATTAAAAAATAAGCCAATGAGTTGAGGACACTTGTCATCATGTGATTAGTTAATGTGTGTGCAAGATTTGGGAAGAGTGCCCAAGAGGGGGAAATTTTGAATTCAAATTTGCAATTAATTTTGAGAGGGGGACAAGAAAGAAGAGCAATAAATGCCCTGTTTGACTTGTCATGTTGAGGGAAAATGAGGTTTTAATAAATCAATAAAATTGATTTATTGTGCAAGTGGCTAGGTCTAGATAATGCAAGTGGGATGTGATTAGCATTAGATTAGGATTAGATGAAGATTATGCTGATTTAATGCTGATTAGGTTATTTGACTTTTTGGACCTAAATTTCTGATTTATTTAAATCAGAAAATGATGGAAAAATGTATGATTTGGATTTGATTTAAATAAAGTCCTGATTTATTTGATGAATGGAATATGATTATGCATGATGATGAATGGAATATGATTATACATGATGTAATTTGACATATCTGTTTGCCTCTTTGAACAATGTACTTGTTGCGTTGGTTCAAAGAATAAACACATAATCGAGAGATAAAATTTCCTTGATTTTCGGATGTGACGAGGAAAGAAGTACCTTTGGTACATTGCCCCTCGGTCGGCGAAAAGGTCAGTTGGGGTGCGATCCTCATGACAAGGGTTCAAAATGGATGGTTATGGACGACAATGCAAATGAGATGATTTCAAGATGCTTAGAATAACAAACCTATATTATCCTAAACAACTTAAATGATGATATGATATGAGATGGATGAGATTGATGATGTGAATGATGTGATATGTTGTGATTATGCAATAGATGAGTTATGAGATGCTTAGACTAACAGATCTATATTATAATGATGATGCATGTGAGATGATATGCAAAATTTTGATGATTTATGGATGCAAGATGAATGCATAATGGATGCATTGGTGAATGTATGCTAATGGTTTGTGGATGCAGGATGGATGCATGATGGATGCATTGGTGATGATATGTTAGCACGGAAATGAGATGATGACAAGAGGATCCAACAAGTCCATGATTGGTTGAGACTTGATTAGAGATGATGATGATGATAGATGATGATGATGATAAATGATGATGATAGATGGATGATTTGCTTATCAAGGATTGGGATTTTCAAAGGGTCACTTACTTTATTTTTTATTTTTGATAACACGCCTAAGTACGATGCATCAAGGTATGAAGGACCGTGATGGCGCTTGTACTTAAGGTGATGGACTTTGACTCAACAAGGTGATAGGAGACTCTTGTTCACACTTGACATACCGAAACCTTGCTAGGACGTACCTACCAAAGCAAGTATTCGCTAAGTTATTTTACAAGAATGTCCAACAAGCATAGTAGACAAAAGATAATGATCGTTGCCCCATTCCTATCTCTCTAAATCCTTCGTTCGGATATCATCGAGAGGTCCTTGGAATGAGCGCAATAAGATAAATCAAAAGAAAAGATCAAGTACACAAACAAGCCAATGTTCTTCATACCTTCAGCCAAAAGGATTTGTGTTTCAAAAGATGGGAGCCAAAACTCACTGCCAAAAGATAATGTCCATTGTCGGAACGGATCCTAGGACATGTTAATGACACGTCGTTTTGTTTACCCAAAGTGGTTGATTTGATAAAAGTGCCCATTGTCGGAACGGATCCTAGGACATGCTTTGTATAGGATGATGATGGTTTGATAAGCTGATTGATAGGTCGTTGATATATAAGGTCGACCGACATGTTTGAAAATGATCAAGACTTTGATTTTGTTTTTAAATGCTCATTGTTCGCTTTGATTTTACGATTGAAGTTTGATTTTGTCACTCATGATTGTTTCGCTTATGCTGCCAAAGGATGAAGGTGATGATCAATTCCATTATGGATGATTGATTATTTCGTGTATGCTAAAATGAGACTGGATGATTTTTCAAATATTTGATGTTTTCGACGCTTTGAAATGTTTTGAGGTCAGTTTTTGGTGTTTTTGCAGATCTTGCAAACGTTTTGATTTTTGATTTTCCCATGTTTTGATTTTGATGTTTTCAATAAGTTTGGATTTTGATGTCTCGGGGGCTGATCAAAGATGAGCCTTGCCTACGTTTAAGCTCAGAGACGACGTAGTTCGGATTCCAATGTTTTTGATGTTTTCTGCTTTTTGACTGTTTTTTTTGGATTTTTCAATATTTTGGATGTTTTTGGATTTTTCGCATGATTTTGACGATCTGGATACGGATATGTATGACGATATCAATGCTCTGTTTATGATTTTTGTTGAAGACCAAGCTAAGGTTGATTGATCAGATCAATGAATTGATGATGATGATAACATTGTTGAGGATGCACAACAATGCAAGGATTTGATGGGATTGATGATGATAACATTGTTGAGGATACACAACAATGCAAGGACTGGATTGATTAGAATTGATAATGATAACATTGTCGAGGATACACGACAATGCAAGGATAGTGTTAAGCAACACAAGGATATCCCGAGATGATGATTTTTTGATTGGATTTGATTGATCATGTTTGATGAAGCTTGGTTTCGAACAAAAGATGTTTGGATGATTTGATGTGACGTTTGACGTGCAGCTTAGATGCGACTGATAGTGATTGTTTGGATTGATGTTCAATGAAAGATGAAGCTTGATAAGGACTGTTTTCATCAAAATACACCATGGGCTAGTGATTCGGATTTTTTCGCTCACAAGTGGTGGACCAATTTGATTTCATGTTTTCTAATGTTTGGATCGCCACATAAGCTGGAGGATATAGATCAAGGTTTATTTTCGAAGCAAGATGGATATATCTGCCCCCAATGTCTAGCAATGTATGGAATGCGATGGATGGATGCTCGGATAAGTGTATGGATGGATGGATATGGTAAGCATGCAAAGGATGCCAAGGATTATCTTGCGATAAGATAAGGTGTTTGGATAACGAATGCTCATTTGGATAATGCTTCATGGCTCAGATAATGCTGCATAGGATAGGATCGATGAAAACAGCCCATGTCAAGATGTTCACCGTAAACAAGCGTAAGGTGTGCCCCAAAATTGTATCAAGATCAAGATAACTTGCATGATGGATGCAGATATATGCGAATGGATTGGATCAATGGTTTATGGATGGGTTTATTATGGATAAGATGGATGGAATGCTTGATTTATCATGGATGGGATGAGATGCTCTCAACTGAAGTGGCGCACGTAGATGCTCGATTCTACTCATGACGCCTGTTTGCCAGGTTTTCATCATGGTCTTGCCCAAAGCGCCACTGTAGTGGTTTTCACTAGAGGACGATTTTTATCTTTACTGTTTTCAATCCTTTTTCTGATTTTTTTGGATTTTTGATATTTTTTGATTTTTTTGATTTTTCTAAAGATTTTAAGCTCATGCTGAATCATGAGGTGTTGCTGATGTAGATGCTTCTGTCATAATGTGCCATCGATATCCTGCTTGAAGAAGCCGCCATAAGATACTGCACTTGAATGCAACTTTGGGACTCTTGATCCGCCTCTGGCACCTGTGGTTAACTCACTGTATGCACATCACGATAAAGTGCCTTCTAAATCCTTATGATGAAGGGTTGTTGCCAATACATGGTCAATGTGAGAATTGGATATCATGTGTGGAGGCATGGATGGGGTGTGTTTAGGAATAGAAGATGGATTGGTTGACAGCTTGGAACCTTTGACTCTCCAAACTTGGGAAGATGAGCAATGATGGGTGGATACCTTTAAGTGTAGCGGAATTAGGACCAACCGCTTGATACACTTTGTACGTCACGCTTGAGAATCCCGGCTTTGATTTTGTGGACATCTTTGATGGATACCTTTCCCTCTTTTAGTTTGCCCCATAGTTTCTTTGACTGATGGAGTTTGATAGGGATGATCTTTCTTTGTATTCTTTGGTATCCATTTGTATTTGATTTGTCCGATATGCTTCTTAGATTCTTTTGATTTGATAACGTTCTTCGTACTTTGATTCAGATCTTCTTTTTGACGTTGGTCCCAATTTGTGGATGGGGTGATGGGTGAATGAAGATTCATGGCGTGGCTGGTTGTAGTATTGACACTAGCTTCATCATAAGGACTCTTCATGCTCCCTATGTTGACGTTTGCTTGAGACGAAGTTGCCCCCAGTATGGTGGTAGTAGTACCTTCATGCTTTGATTCTGCCTGTTCTGAGATCTCTTGTATAGAATGCACTCTCTGATAAATGACCACCGTAGGTAACATTGTTTCAATTTGCTGCTCTGCTAACTCTGGATGTTCTATCTGACTTGTTTCCTTAAACGGATAATGATGGATATCTTTATTCATGATGTCCTCAATCTGAGTTTGGGACATATTTGATCCTGATGTTGATAACTCCATTTGACTGTAGGAGTTGAGAATCTGCTCTTTTTGTGTAGCAAGATTTTGTTCTAGATGAAGATCATCTACGTGTCCATCCATAGAAAGCATCTCATGGGTAGATGGATGAGTATGTGCTACATGGATATGATCATCTTGCATAGATAAGAGAGTGTCCATCAGATTATTGTAGTATCTAGAGGATACAAATTCTTGATCTTGAATAATTTCGGAGTTGCTTTCGACATGCTTTGGATCAAGTTCTTGACATGGGGCAGCTTCAAAGGATGGATTTCTTACAAAGGACTTTTGGATGTCGACATTAGGCATGGTCAAGTTCAAGGTCCCTTCAGCATCTGTAACCATGAGGTCAAAGGGGATCAACATGTTTTGAAAATGACCATTGCTAGACCTTAGTGAAAGATTTTGATCTTGCTTTGGAATAACTTCTTGAGATATGTCCTCTAACTCATAAGGCGATGTAGAGACATTTTCAATATGATCATAGGTGAACTGATTGTGCATTATGTCAATTGGATCAAATAACCCTAACACTCCTTGGAAGAGATCGCTAAAAAGTGGCTCTTGATGTATGGTGAGTTTATCATCGGATTGTGTAGATACATCCTCAATGTGCTCCTCAATGGAGAGGTTTTGATCATTATTTTCGACAATTGCGGTGGAGAGATTGTGAATGTCTTCGACCATAGAGTCAAGTGATGTTGATATTTCCTGAATTGGCTCATTGTTAGGTATCATTGGTGGATTTTGATCACGATTGAAAAGTGACTCTTGACCTATGTTTATTTGATCTTCGGATGAGATAGAAACATTTCCAATGTGCTCTTTGATGGATGGATCTTGACCATTGTTTTCAATAGTTGTCATATTTTGTGTTTGTGCTCGTGTTGGTTGGGTAGCTTGAGAGGCTTGGGCAACTTGAAAGGATTGTTGCACTTGTTGAGCTTGTGTTGCTTGTTGCATGGCTAGATATTGTTGGAATCCCTTTTGAAAAGCAGCTTGTAATGTCGCGTCGTATTGGATTGATGTGGTGAAAATTGGTGGTGGTGGGGGTGGTGGTGGATTCAAAATCATGTTGGATGTAGTGACAAGTGTTTGAGATACGCTTGGATTGATTGTGGGGGTTTGAGATGTGATGGGCGTGATAGTGGTGGTTGGAATGATTGAAGGGATAGTGATAGTTGGAATAACCGAGGTGATAGGTCCTTGGGAGACCATATTTTGATTGGTTGGGATCATCATTGTTTGATTGGATACCATCTGTTGGTGCGATGTCGATGGTATATTCGAAGGATTTGACATGATGGTTTGATTGATGTTAGGTGGATTGATTTGGATGGCATGATTGGTGTTAGGTAAAGGGGGAAGCCCTAAACCAAGGAATGATGTAGGTAATGGTGGTGGAGATTTCCCTTGGTGCAATGCCTCAACTATTTTGGAAAGTTTCGCAATTTGATCTCGCCAAATTTGTTCTTGATTTTGATCTTGACTCACTTGAGATAGTTGATTTGGCTTGTGTTCAAGTAGTTTTGGCATGCATGCTTGCGGTTTTTGAATGGGATCATGGAAAAATGGATTTTGGATGACATTTTGATTTGGGATGATAGGATGAACATTGTTGGTATTGGGAATCATTCTTCCAAAGTTTTCCGAGTTAGGATTCATGTTTCGAAAAGTTCCACTTGGTACATCCACATTTGGTTTGTAGGGATTTGGTGGAATGACGTTGTTCATTTCAAGGCTCATGCATTGATTATTCAATTGGTGGATTTGCAGATTTGGACTTAGATCTATCATTGGGAAATGTGTTCCAAACTTTGACATGGGCATACTCACACTTGTTGTACCATTGATATTTGTCGAAGGCAATGATCCTATGCATGGACTTTGATAATTGATAGGAAATGAAAGGCTTTGAGGATTCAATTGATTTAGATTACTCAAGATGTATGGATCAAATGTATATTCCATGTTCCTCTTGTGTTATGACCTTACTGCGAAAGTGACCTCTAAGATTCTTAGGACCAATGATGATATGGAGGATGAAAGGTGGATGATATGAGTGATGAACGTTTAGGAACTTTGAATCAATGCTAGACTTAGGGATTTTGATTTTGATTGTTTGATGTGGATGATGAACTTGTAAACCCTAAAATGTTGGATGTTATCTTAGGATGAACTTGTTCAAAGAGGTGATAATTTAACTAAGTGTGCGTGGAAGGATTCATCCAAACATACCTAACTAAACAAATGATTTTGATTTGGTTTGGAAATGTACCCAAGTCTAGGTAATGACGTTTTCAAAACTCTAAAGTTGTTTGTGGGATGATGTTGATAAATGTTTGAGGTGGATGAAGTGTTTGATTTTGATCTTAAGAGACTTAGAGAGACTTTGTTTACTAGGCCAAGGTATTGAAGAACACACTTTTCTCTAAGAGCAATCAAAAGACCAATATGACCAAGAGATATCAAGCACATGTGTGGGGTCCCATTTGTTATCTTTGCTTTTAATGACTTCTTTTTACCAAATACACTTTCTTGATTATGTTTCAAACTAAAGATGTCCTATGTCAAAATTCCTTTTCTTCCCACAAAGTGTTGTGTGGGAGTTCCAAGAAATTGAGGCAAAGGGATTTCCTATTGTTAACCCTAGTTAGAGCAAATGACGATATAAATTCAAGTGATGAGAAACCTCTAAGGACATAAATCCCAAGGGCGCAACAACACTTAAATCAAGCCGTGCCAGTATTTGCCTCTATCAAAAGGGTTTGAAATTTGCATGATCATGTTTAAGTGTTTGTTTGCAAAATGTTTCATCACACACCGCGGTTTTCAAACAAAGAATAATTACAAGCCCCTATGGATGTGATAGACAATGTCGCTGAGTCCCCACTTGACAAGTCCAAATACTTACTTTGTGCTTTAGATGGTTGATGTTTGACCCTAATCGGCTCCCCTCCACGGCACTCACTTATACGGGGCAGCCAAGCATCAACACCCATGAAACTCCCATGGCATGCTTTCCATCTCTACTAAAAGCCGTAAAATTGTGGGGCGGCTTCAGAACGACCGCTCTTGCACCAACAAACAGATTAAGGATTTTGGCAAATTCTAACACATAGGTTCTAGTAAGGACTTTCCGTTCGTAGGAGTTGACTCAACGTGGCAAGAGTCCCCTTTCGGATCCATCTTGTCGGAGCCAACCGCGTGATTATGGCGTTTAACCAAAATCCTCATTTATATCCCGGCTGGAAATACTCTTGGCTTTAGAGTGTTACCGGTTGAGTCGTCGCTTGGGTGAGTACTTTTTCCCCAAGGCAGGCCCTCTAAGATAAACAAAAGCGAGCAAAGACACAATCCGTAACTCGATCGACCTTTGATGGCACAAAGAACGAGAATGTACGCTAAAATGCCCCTACTCACACTCGCACAAGATGTTCAATTTTTAAACCCAAAATGAAGTGTTTTAAAGCAATAAAATGTATTTTGAGTGTTTCTCTTGCACCCTAGATCGCACGAAGCGCAAGGGGAGAGGATACGCACTCAAAAGACAAAATAACACAATCAAGCACTTGTTCGTTTTAGCCTCAAAGCAATGATGACTTCATTTTAAGCACCAAAATCAAGTGTGAAGTTTGCCTTGTTCAATTTTAAACCAAAACGAAATCTAGTGCGTTTGTCCTAAGATTCATTTTAAGCCCTTTGCAATGAAAATCAAATTGTTCGTTTTAGACCCAAATGAAAATTAGTGTTCTAAAACGAAGAGAAAAACAATTTCATGAGGTAGTGTTGATCAAACACTAAAGTGTTTAAAAACACATTGTGTTTTCAAAAAAAAAGAATTTCCTCCTTTCGTTTTTGTTTGCTAGCCTCCTCCTTGTTGACTTTTTGCTTCCTTGTACCTTAAAAAGATCACAAAATATGAGTTAGGAATCTATGGTAAAATGATAACAGTATACAAGAAATATCAACCATTCAAAGAAACATTTTAAAGAGAATAAAATTGCATCAACAAAAGCACTTGAGTTCTATATGATAAATTTATATCCAATGTCAATAAATTTTCAACTTACCCCCTCTTTCATAAAAGACCAATTGATTTTCAAACCTTGTATTTATTTTATTGATCTTTTTGAATGCACTAAATCTGCTTTGAATAAAATAGGAAGTTTGGAGTGGACACTCTTCAAGCGAATCTAGAAAAGACAATGTATTTGATAGGAGACTAAAGCAAAGATAAAACCATGCATCAAAGACAAAATTAAAGAAAGAAAGAAAATAGCATATGATGATTTGATCATTATTTGTCCTCAAACCAGAATCCCTCCTTCAAATCCCCATCAAGTAATACCAATAGTACCCACTAGCACCAGGCTGCCAAGCTCTTAGCAGTAGGTCATAATTCACACACTTTGCGAACTGCAGGAAATAAATGAACTACGCCAATCCAGAAGATGCCTGCAAAAAGTCATAAATGCGAGATGTCAGCAATGAGAATGCCCACAGAAACCATTAATGAATGACTTTAAGAGAATTACGAACGCCTTTCAAGATAGGGTAAATGGTGGAGGTCATAGACTAGAGAATATTCGAGGAAATCTGTGGTCGGCACAAAATATACTCTACGCTTGGTAGTAGGCAGCAAAAATATTGTCAAATAACTTCTGGCGTTCCCTTATTTTCCTCCTGTCATAACCAGCGCTACAAATGTACCAGAGGTAACAGAAATGGACGTCTAACAATTGTCTCAATATGAAAGGATTCGTAGATAGACACCACGCGGGGAAGCAGCTCCAAACTGGTAGATTTTCACACTTCTGATGTTTCCAAATCAATCCACCTAACATCAATCAAACCATCATGTCAAATCCTTCGAATATACCATCGACATCGCACCAACAGATGGTATCCAATCAAACAATGATGATCCCAACCAATCAAAATATGGTCTCCCAAGGACCTATCACCTCGGTTATTCCAACTATCACTATCCCTTCAATCATTCCAACCACCACTATCACGCCCATCACATCTCAAACCCCCACAATCAATCCAAGCGTATCTCAAACACTTGTCACTACATCCAACATGATTTTGAATCCACCACCACCCCCACCACCACCAATTTTCACCACATCAATCCAATTTACATTATGTCGCTTTTCAAAAGGGATTCCAACAATATTCAGCCAGTAACAAGCAACACAAGCTCAACAAGTGCACACCTTCAAGTTACAAAGCCTCTCTCAAGCTACCCAACCAACACGAGCACAAACACAAAGATGACAACTATTGAAAACAAGGATCAAGATCAATCCATCAATAAGCACACGCTTATTTCCATCCAATGATCAACCAACAAATGCTTCAAGAGTCACTTTGAATCAATGACTAAAAATCCACCACGATACTCAACAATGAGAGCCAATCTGTGAGCTTACCACACTTGACTCTATGGTCGGTAAACAATGATCAAAACCTCTCCATTGAGGAGCACATTGAGGATGTATCTACACAATCCGATGATAAACTCACCATACATCAAGAACCACTTTTTAGTGATCTCTTTCAAGGAGTGTTAGGGTTATTTGATCCTATTGACATAATGCACGATCCATCGACCTATGATCATGTTGAAAATGTCTCTACATCACCTTATGAGTTAGAGGACATATCTCAAAAAGTTATTCCAAAGCAAGATCAAAATCTCTCACTAAGGTCTAGCAATGATCCTTTTCAAAACATGTTGATCCCCTTTGACCTCATGGTTACAGATGCTGAAGGAACCTTGAACTTGACCATGCCTAATGTTGACATCCAAAAGTCCTTTGTAAGAAATCTATCCTTTGAAGCTGCCCCATGTCAAGAACTTGATCCAAAGCATGTCAAAAGCAACTCCGAAATTAATCAAGATCAAGAATTTGTATCCTCTAGATACTACAATAATCTGATGGACACTCTCTTATCTATGCAAGATGATCATATCCATGTAGCACATACTCATCCATCTACCCATGAGATGCTTTCTATGGATGGACACGTAGATGATCTTCATCTAGAACAAAATCTTGCTACACAAAAAGAGCAGATTCTCAACTCCTACAGTCAAATGGAGTTATCAACATCAGGATCAAATATGTCCCAAACTCAGATTGAGGACATCATGAATAAAGATATCCATCATTATCCGTTTAAGGAAACAAGTCAGATAGAACATCCAGAGTTAGCAGAGCAGCAAATTGAAACAATGTTACCTACGGTGGTCATTTATCAGAGAGTGCATTCTATACAAGAGATCTCAGAACAGGCAGAATCAAAGCATGAAGGTACTACTACCACCATACTGGGGGCAACTTCGTCTCAAGCAAACGTCAACATAGGGAGCATGAAGAGTCCTTATGATGAAGCTAGTGTCAATACTACAACCAGCCACGCCATGAATCTTCATTCACCCATCACCCCATCCACAAATTGGGACCAACGTCAAAAAGAAGATCTGAATCAAAGTACGAAGAACGTTATCAAATCAAAAGAATCTAAGAAGCATATCGGACAAATCAAATACAAATGGATACCAAAGAATACAAAGAAAGATCATCCCTATCAAACTCCATCAGTCAAAGAAACTATGGGGCAAACTAAAAGAGGGAAAGGTATCCATCAAAGATGTCCGCAAAATCAAAAGCAAAGGATTCTCAAGCCGACGACAAAGTGTATCAAGCAGCTTGTCCAATTCCACGACACTTCCGTGATCCACCCATCATTGCTCAGCTTCCCAAGTTTGGAGAGTCAAAGGTTCCAAACTGTCAACCAATCCATCTCTTATCCCTAAATGCACTCCACCCACGCCTCCACACATAATATCCAGTTCTTACATTGACCGTGTATTGGCAACGACCCTTCATCATAAGGATTTAGAAGGCACTTTATCGCGATGTACGCACAGAGACAGAGTTAACCCTGGTATTAACGAAGCAGATCAAGAGTCCCAAAAGTTGCATTCAAGTGCACGTATCTTAGCAAAGCAGCTTCTTCAAGCAGGATATCGATGGCACATTATGACAGAAGCATCTACATCAGCAACACCTCATGATTCAGCATGAGCTTAAAATCTTTAGAAAAATCAAAAAAATCAAAAAATATCAAAAATCCAAAAAAATCAGAAAAAGGATTGAAAACAGTAAAGATAAAAATCGTCCTCTAGTGAAAACCACTACAGTGGCGCTTTGGGCAAGACCATGATGAAAACCTGGCAAACAGGCGTCATGAGTAGAATCGAGCATCTACGTGCGCCACTTCAGTTGAGAGCATCTCATCCCATCCATGATAAATCAAGCATTCCATCCATCTTATCCATAATAAACCCATCCATAAACCATTGATCCAATCCATTCGCATATATCTGCATCCATCATGCAAGTTATCTTGATCTTGATACAATTTTGGGGCACACCTTACGCTTGTTTACGGTGAACATCTTGACATGGGCTGTTTTCATCGATCCTATCCTATGCAGCATTATCTGAGCCATGAAGCATTATCCAAATGAGCATTCGTTATCCAAACACCTTATCTTATCGCAAGATAATCCTTGGCATCCTTTGCATGCTTACCATATCCATCCATCCATACACTTATCCGAGCATCCATCCATCGCATTCCATACATTGCTAGACATTGGGGGCAGATATATCCATCTTGCTTCGAAAATAAACCTTGATCTATATCCTCCAGCTTATGTGGCGATCCAAACATTAGAAAACATGAAATCAAATTGGTCCACCACTTGTGAGCGAAAAAATCCGAATCACTAGCCCATGGCGTATTTTGTGGATGCTAAAATCTGCAATATGGTTAGTTTAAAATACAACAACATTTCAACATCCATATGGAATAATAAGTCATGTTAATCATGCTATAAATAAAACAAGGGAAGCCAAATAAAAGCATACAAAAACATGACATTAAACCTATCCCATATTGGATTGGTGTCACATGTGCTAGTGACCCTTTCCCAATCCTTGACCAAAGCTTAAGATGAAAATGCAAATGGATGATGGAGATGATAAATGGACAAGATAAGTTCTCAAAGAGAATGACCTTGCATCAAATTGTGGAGATTGTGAAGGATTTGCTTGAGGATGAAACCTGTATTTAAAGATTTTCAAAATGCCAAGTGTTGAAGATGGACCAATGTGGGACTAAGATTCTGCCAATAAGATAAGGACACTTGTCATCATGTGATTAGTTGATGCATGTGCAAGATTTGGGAAGAGTGCCCAAGAGGGGGAAAATTTGAATTCAAATTTTGCCATAAATTGTGAGAGGGGGACAAGAAAGAAGAGCAATAAATGCCCTGTTTGACTTGTCATGTTGAAAGAAAATGAGATTTTTAATAAATCAATAAAATTGATTTATTGTGCAAGTGGCTAGGTCTAGATAAGGCAATAAAGCAGCGCCATTTTGTGGATGCTAAAATCTGCAATATGGTTAGTTTAAAATACAACAACATTTCAACATCCATATGGAATAATAAGTCATGTTAATCATGCTATAAATAAAACAAGGGAAGCCAAATAAAAGCATACAAAAACATGACATTAAACCTATCCCATATTGGATTGGTGTCACATGTGCTAGTGACCCTTTCCCAATCCTTGACCAAAGCTTAAGATGAAAATGCAAATGGATGATGGAGATGATAAATGGACAAGATAAGTTCTCAAAGAGAATGACCTTGCATCAAATTGTGGAGATTGTGAAGGATTTGCTTGAGGATGAAACCTGTATTTAAAGATTTTCAAAATGCCAAGTGTTGAAGATGGACCAATGTGGGACTAAGATTCTGCCAATAAGATAAGGACACTTGTCATCATGTGATTAGTTGATGCATGTGCAAGATTTGGGAAGAGTGCCCAAGAGGGGGAAAATTTGAATTCAAATTTTGCCATAAATTGTGAGAGGGGGACAAGAAAGAAGAGCAATAAATGCCCTGTTTGACTTGTCATGTTGAAAGAAAATGAGATTTTTAATAAATCAATAAAATTGATTTATTGTGCAAGTGGCTAGGTCTAGATAATGCAAGTGGGATGTGATTAGCATTAGGATTAGATGATGATCATGCTGATTAGATTATTTGACTTTTTGGACTTTGATAATTGATTTATTTAAATCAGAAAATGATGGAAAATGTATGATTTGGATTTGATTTAAATAAAGTCCTGATTTATTGGATGAATGGAATATGATTATACATGATGTAAATTTGACATGTCTACAGGTACTAGGTGTTAGATACCCAATATGCTAAACCAATAACCTTTTGAATTAGGAAAACCAAACTTAGGTTCTAGGTGAACATAAAAAAATATTCACAATCAATACTCAACATCAAACACATCCCTGGAGTGTGTTTGAATAGTAGTTCTTGAATTAGTTTCCTACCCTTGTCCCACCTAAGTGGGTGGAAATCGATGAATAACTATTTGAGGAATTGGACCCTAGGAAGGGTTGCATACCCATTCATACAGTTACATGAAACATATATTAGAAACCAAAACTACAAATATAATACTCCTTTCAATCTTGTTTGAAATCGGTCATGTATGCAATTTGGTGAATGAAATGTGTGGCAATCGATGAATAACTATTTGAGGAATTGGACCCTAGGAAGGGTTGCATACCCATTCATACAGTTACATGAAATATATATTAGAAACCAAAACTACAAATATAATATTTCTTTCAATCTTGTTTGAAATCGGTCATGTATGCAATTTGGTGAATGAAGGAGGTTTTTAGTACACAAGATTTTAGGCATGAGGCTAGGGATTTTCTAAAGATTGGATTTCCAACTTACTCAATAAATTAAGGAAATAATTATCTCAAATAAACACTTGGACAACCATTTAATCTAACATTTAAAAGTGAACCTCTAAAGTGAATTTGAGCAGCAAAAAAATCATGTACTTAGAATGAATCCCAAATGGATTCACTTGGCTCCTTAAGTCTTTAGGAAAAAATAAAAGGTGAGACTTAAGCTATTTATTTATATGTTGACATACTCTTGTTAGACAATGATCTTAGTGCACTTCCAATAGGGAAGTGTAGTCTACAAAGAGTGACTTAGAACATGTGGTCCCAATGAACCCAAGACTCTAGCCTAAGCATATGACTATCCTTTATAGATAGATTTCTATCTCACTTGCATAGATTTCTATCTCAGGTGTATAGATGAACCCCTATCATGTATGGATAGATGTCTAATCCATATCGTTGGATGTTTATCCTATATGGATGGATGCTTAAGTATGTTGATGGATAAAACATTTGATTAAAAAATTTAACAAAACAATTAATGGTAATTTTGAGGTATATGATTTTGTGTTCTTACAGTTTTCTCTTGCTCCTATAATGATCTTCACTATCAAACATCTTATCTAAGGCAACCAGCCCTTTGGGAATAGTATTTATCTTCAATTTTACTAAAATGGGCTCTCTATCATTCGTTTCCAATCAATCAATTGGTTGTTAAACTCATCCATACCATTCATGAACCTATATATTTATCGGTTGTCATCAAACACTTGACAACTACATATATAGTTTGGTATAGTAGGTCTTGTTAAGACTTCAATGGTCTAATGATATAAGGGAATGTATGAATCCAAATCATACCTTGATGTTACAACTACAAGAGCACCTGCCTTTGTATTCTCACTTCTATCAACCCATTCAATGCTAATAGCATCAAACAGTTCCATGTTGATCCAAATAGCATTCATGTATGATCTTAACTTATTTTTTTCAACATACATACCCCTACCTTCTATTGTGCTATGAGTATCAAATCCCCACATATTCTTAAATTTAATTCCATGTTTATGAAAAATATTCATTCCTAGCAAGAGGGCTTCATACTTAGCCAAATTATTAATACATTGGAAAATTAGCCTAAAAGGGAACTTGCACTTTTCCTTATCTAGAGATATTAAAGTAATACATGCATCGACACCTTCTTTTAAGTAGGCCCATAAAATAACATGGCCCAATACCATCACTAAGTTTCTTATCAACATAGGATGGAGTAGGAGAATCCTCTTTGATCACATATTCATCACAATAGCTTATTAGATGATCAATAGTTGCATCAAATAGATTTACCTCATCAAGTGATGTGTAGCAGTATTCAATATTATCTAGCACTCTTTATTCCCTATGTAACTTTACATTTTTACCATGCAAGGGAATGGTGGTATAGGAAAGATCCATTTGTATGCTCCTACCAATGGATTGTGCCCACTTTCTACATAACAATATACCCCACTTATGAGGGTAATCTAATAGTATAATGTTCATAAATAAATTTTCGCTTGAATTTCTTGTCTCCTTCTTAACGCTTGGACAATCAAATCCAACTCTTCATTTAGGATCGTTTTCCTTTCATTAGCATTGATTTGTATCTTTGATCAAAATTATGGAAGGTTCAATCATGATTAGACTTGTAAGAACTTGTAGGTGAGAATTGTTGTATGTCAATCTAGTGTGCTTCCACAACTTGATCAGGCATGTTGTATGTTCTTATGTTTACATTATAGGTTGACCCTTACTATTATATTAGTCAGTGCATTATTTTGTCTCACATCATATTCATCCACACTAATTCTTCTCATTTTGAACAACTAATCAACTGAGTCATCAAAGGTATATTGATACTAGTCTCAAATTAACAAAGGCATCGCCTCTACCCAGTGTACCTACTTCTACTTGATCATTTTATCTAGAAGAGCCACTTCCTTTGTTTTCCACTTACTATGTTGATTTCTTGTATGAGTTAAACTACCTCCTTATGCAAATTGGCCTACATGTTGTCTTCTTTTATGCATGACAATATATGATAGATAAAATAAAACTAGGTTACCAGTAGATTCACCACTTCCCAAAATGGAAAGAGATATTTTTCTTGATCTAATAATTGACGAGGGCTTGCAAAGACCTCATATATTTTATAAGTTTGAGACTTAATACTTTATATTTGGCTTAAAAACTGATGATATTATCTTTTATATGCTTCATTTATGAACTTAATTATGCATGAAGACTTAGAATTTAAATGTTTTTATATAAATACTTATTTTCTTTGAATGCATGATTAAATGGCATTTAATGTGTGATTGTTTCATGATTGTGTGTATTTAATGCATAACTAAAAGAGCATTTATTGATCAGTCTCAATGCTAACCATTTTCTCTATTCAAATGAGATTGGCAGCTAATCTTTCATGACTCAACATCTTCAACTAAGTTACCTATCAGCCAAACAACAGTTCCACTTAAGCATACATCCCAACTCTGAAGTTTTGTTCGACAACAACTGAAGATGTTCACGATTGTTCTTCCTACGCTTTAGAATATCTTTAATAGTCTGGAGTTAGTTTAATTTCCCACTTTTCCCTATTTTCAAATAAGAGAGGATATATATATCCAGTCTTAAGTTAGTTAGGCAGTAGATTGTATTAGTTTCTAATTTTAGATAAATTTTGCTTTTCAATTCTCAGTTGAAACATTTTGTACTTCGACCCTCTTTGGGAAAAATTTATGGAAATAAAAGGAAGAAGTTGATCCAATTCTGTGTTAGATCCCTCTAGAGGCAGAGCAGGGCTCGCTCTTCTGAAGGAATATGATCATGTTAAGTTAATTGTTCATCTTCATTCTTGTTTAGATATTTCATCTTCGTTCTTGTTTCTAGTTGGTAATGTTTCATCAGTTCAATGTTAGAATAAATCCTAAATCTAAGACTGCATTGTTGAAATATTTGTTTCATTTTTGTATCGATTAATTAAAATCCTTACTACTTTAATTTAGTTCACTTTTCAATTCATTAGATTGCAGATAAAATAGATATGGTTATGTTCTTAATAGAATATGCACAAATCAAGAATTGTTACTTATCAAATTGGATGAATGAGGAATGGAATAGTTTGCTTTCAAATTAGATTTAAATTATGTTGAGTAATTAGATTTTGAATTCAAGTAAAGTTTAGATTCTTTTTTTCTATAAGTTAGATTAATATTAATCATCCATTCCTCACAATCTAATCCAACTTGGAATATGACTTGTCTCTACACATTTTTAGTTCTAATATAATTTGTTAAGAAGTTTTTAGAATAAGGTTAAGTAAGCAAGAAGTTAGAAGAATAGTGTACAGAAACTACCGATAAGGAAGGAACAACCACAAACCACTTCTGACAAAGTGGAACACACAACAAAACTCCCCCAAAACCAGCCCAACTCTTACCACAGATAGCTTTAGACACCCCTGGGTTGGCAATTAAAAGATTAAATGATTAGGGAATTGTGAGAGCAACGACCCCTACCCATCAATAATATACAATTGCTACCAAAAATTACAACTAAAAATACACAAATCCTTAATATTTTGTAATGATTTCAAGTGTTTCACAAATATTCCCTGATAACATCACCACTTAGTTGGGTCCCAAAATCATTGCTCCATTTCCTAGAACAAAATATTACTTTCAAGGCCAAGGTTCTCATCATAAAAGTAAAACATGCTCATCCACAGACCATGGAGGGTTAAAGGTTAAATCTATGAGTGAGTTTTCCCCCCTACTCTTTGAGCTCAACAAGAGGGTATTCCTAGAGGTTTGACAACCAAAAATTTTGATAGCTAAACCCAATTTATTGACTTGACTCCAAAGGTTGTCATTGGGCCAAGAACAATTAATTATCTTAAAGAATTGTATAATTTGATTTCATCACATTGCAATGAGTGCAAGGTGGGGGCAATGAACATGATCCAAAAAGTAAGCTAATGATAACAATTCACACAAGTTTATGCCCTATTTTGTTGTGGAAACATGAATTACGAAAAAGTTAGGTCTAAACTAGAACTACCAATTTAATCATTTGTTCTTTAAAATGTTTAATTTTTTTTTTGATGGGATCAAATACAAGCTAGACTAGTGCCAATCCAAGGGTGGTAGAGTCACAACTAATAGGGAGAAAGATGCAAGAGAAAGTAATAGACAACAATTGATCTAAGCATCAAGATGTAGTGTTACCAATTTCACATACTTAGTTATTCATCAATGAGTTGCAAAAATTCATATGTAAACATGAAAAAATCTATCATAAATGGTTGTAACAGATTTAGAATGTTGTCTACATTCATCAAATGACATACATTCACAACACAAAATATGTTGATGAAAAATCTCATAAAACATAGATTTATAAGTTTGTTCATACACCAATGAATAAATAAAACTGAATAATCAATGTGGAATAACCTCTTTAGTAATCTAATACCTCCTTGCACTAAGAAATAGTCTCTTCCCTTAGAATTATGCCTCTATTATTCAACTAATTTGGTTGTCTTTGTACTATCCAATACTCAAAATGAAACCAAAATCTCATCCTTAATAGTAGCATGGTGAAACCCTAACCCCTAGCATTGTAGCATCATGAAATTGAGGGCACAAAATCATTCCTACTAAAAATGGATGCCTCAAATGGATAGCGGGACAAAGCAGGTACACAAGGTAACTGGGAGGAGGAGTCTCAACACTTGGATCAAAAAAATTGAGTTTCATAGGTCTTATTGGGTCCATAACATTCATTGAGCTCTTTACTTACATTATATCATGCCAAATTTCCATGGTTCCTTAGTCTTCATCCATTTCAAGCTTATACATTTCTATTGACACATTGGGAGTGAGTACATTAATAATATTCACACCCCCAAAAGATAAAGGATACTCACCTTATACCACTAAAAAAGATTTGGATAGTCATCTAGTTTTTAGCCTCACCTTGATCTGACAGACCAGGGATGGGAGTACTAAACATTTCAAAAGTCTGAAACACTAACCACTTGATCTCTATCGACTCCACCTTAGTGTATTAGAATTTCCAACCTATTGATACCTAGATGAGGATAGGAGACACCCCAAGACTCCATGGAGTAAATGCAATTCATTCATTTGTGGCATGCAACCATGCTCATAAATGCTTTAGATTGGAGTAAGAACTACTCTGAAACTTTGACAAACACCAACATTGTATATCGAGGAACTTCATTCACCAGGCACCATTTGGCTATTGAACCTTCCCTCACTTATGGAACTCGGGATAGGAGAATGATCCATCTTGCTAGGCTGATGGACATTAAGTTGTAATCTTTTGGGTTTTAGGATTTCATCATAACTCGAACCTACTCTTGGAACATCATCGAACAATGCACTCACCCATGATAAAACTCAAAACCACTCCCAATAAACTCTCAAACTTATGCTAAGATACTAAGGGAAGAGGCCTACACATAATGAATGACCATGTGGGGAATATAGAATGGGTTATGAACCTAACCCAAGAGCCCTATACAAATAGAATCTCTCCCCAATAACACACATACATAGGAATTTAGGACATTGATTCATATATATTTCAACATCATACATGGAGACAAATACAAGTGCTCGCACGCAACCTCATAAACAATGTAAAAAATTTTCAATACTAGCACAAGCCCTAACACAATAGGAGAGAAAGTATGCATATAGGAAAATAATTTAGAAAAGTAGAAGAATATCATAGGTGCTAGAATTTTTCCTTTTTTTTACAATAACACTACATGTATAAATGAATTGGGAAAGATCATGTGTAGAGAAAAGATAAACATGCATTATGAATGTGTAAATGTAAGATGTTTAAATGCATGATAACTGATGGAAAAAATTAATATAATTAAGGTGTTGGAAAATGGGAGATGGAAAGTTGAATTTGAAAATAAATTTACAATAAACAATAAATACAAGCATATGTAGAAAGAATGGAAGGATAAAACAAAGGAACACCATAAAACCATGTATAACAGAGCACATAGGAGTATGATAATGGGATAAATCCTATTAGGATGGTAAATATAAAGGAGTACATAGGAGTGTGATAATGGAGTAAATCCTATTAGGATGGTAAATATTAAGATCACTTAAGTGGATCGTTGTCTTTTCATAAAACAACACATAAACATAGAAAGAAAGAGGAAATAAGAGATGATATAAAAAAAGTATAGTATAAAGTAATTATTTTTGGATCAACATGAAAGGGGTTAGGATCCCCAATGTTTTGCATCATTCTCAAAATATAAAAAGAGGAAAGACTCAAAGAGTGCAAACAACATATAGATCATGCACATGAAATAAACAACATAAATCAAAATGGAACATGAAGTAAACATAAAATATTTGGTGCAACATGAAGAAGATATGAATATCTAGATAATTTGTATTGTCCTCAAATACACATAAAAGTAATGTCTATGCAAACAAAAGAATAGTCTATAGAACATGTAAAGGAAAGTAGGTACACCATAGCAACATAAAGTGTTTCCCCCCACTATGTTTTAGCATGCACTCAAGGGTAGCATACAATATCCACTAATGGTGAGGGATTATAGGCACAAAAATATAGGTACAAGGAGTATATGCAAGAGAAGCTATCAAAATCAAGAAAAAGAGAATTTAACCAGCACACATGTATAACAACTATCCTAAAATGCATTTTCATCCTTAAATTCATAAGGGGAAGTGTCCATTAAGGATAGAGGCCTACAAGAATGGGAAACACTAGTAGTAAAGATAGAAAATAAAGATGGAACATTTGTTATGAATTGGGACATGTCATCCACAAGAGGTGGAACAAAATTAAAACATAAAAACTTCCACTAGAGAGTCTTAGATTGAGCTAGTATCCTTATAAAGCACAAAAATGGAGGTAGAAAGAGGCATAGAAGGATCCTTATAAATAATAATGACACTAGAAATAGTAGGACCCTCATAAGGCGACAAGGGCTCTACAACAACATGTATATAAGGGGATGTCAAAGGGTAACAAGGGGTTAGATAATGGAACTTTAAAGTAAAAAATGGTGATAATATTTAGTTTAGGATCTAGTAGGTTAGGTATAGGAATAAGATATGGTTTGTTCTTATTTTTGGAAGAAGGATATTGATGTGTAGGAGCTTTAAGGATGAGAGGGATAGTACGTACACAAATTAGAGGGAAGATGGAAGTATGAGGAACTTTAGGGAGTTTGGGTTGTGGAATGAATGGTGGCTTGGGTTTGGGTTGGGAAGGGGGAGGTTGGGGCTTAGGCCAAGGAGAATGGGGAAGAGGATTTTGAAAATACTTATTTTGAGATTGATAACAAGGTTGAGTTTAAGGATAAGCTCGAGGATTAGGTCTAGTGATGCAAAAGCATCCAGGCGAACTAGCGATCCTCATCAACCAAAAATAGTTTGGTTTTAATTTTGTTGCATTTTTGGTGTTGTAGTTGGTTTTCAGAGTTAAATTTTGGAGTTTGTGGTCTATTCCTAAAATTTGATTTAAATATGATTTTGGTGGTTGATTTTTGGCGGAGGTTGAATGACATTATTGTCATTGGTTGAAAAAATATTGTGTTTTTATTTTAATTCCAAACTAGCATTTTAATGCTACCATATCAGATGAATTTGGTTTGTTCGATTATGGTTATTGGAATAACAATTTTTTTCATGAGTTTGAATGGGTCTCATGAGAGTTGAATGGATGTTGATTTGAAAATAATAAAATCAATTTTTATTATGAAGCATAGAGGAGTATGAGTTAAAAAAATAGAACTGGATAATAAAATACAAAGCAAGTGTATGAAGGGAGTGAATATAGAAAACGAGAAAAATAAAAGGTCACACCAAGCAAAGGAAATAATTTTTTGGAATGTTGGAATAAAATGTAGCTAGAGAACATGTGTAAGAAAAGTGCAGAATATGAGGGGTCGCGCCATGTTGAATAATTTTTAGAATAAAAATGAAAAATATATATGAAAAAGAGAGTCTTGGCTAGAAGGAGGGGTGAGAAATTTAAAAGAAAAAATAAATTTGATTCAAAGAGGAGATGGTTTGCGCATGGTAGAAGGGGATGGAAATTTAAAAATCAAATAAAACTATGCAAAGGGAGGGAAACAACATTTTAAAAAGGAAAAGCTATCAAATAAAATACAGAGGGGGCAACAAAAAGAATAGGTTGTGTATCCTTTGAAGAGGGAGATAATGTGAAAGAGAATAAGAGAGTAGAAGAAGAGGGGTTGTACCATTGTGTGACAGTTTAAATTTAAAAAAAAAACCAATGCATAGTGGAGAAGTTGGAAAAGGTTGCACCATATATGTGTTGAATGCACAAGACAACTAAGAGGGGGGGTGAAGCAATTGTACATTAAAACATCAGAACCCTCATTAACATTTAGATCTGCATTTGCCCTTAAACCTTTATCAATCATTAAACTCTTATCATGCATTAGCAAAATATAAACATGGGAAACAATAATGCAAACACATCCATACACATGAGAACACCAGATTTACATGGTAACCCAAGAAGGGGAAAACCATAACGAGGATTAGCTCATAATATAAAGTAATTGCAACACCGGATACAATAGGCTCATTATTGGAGGGCTCACTACCCAGAAAAAAAGAAGAAGGGCTCATTGAAAAAATGTAGAAAAGAAGAAAAAAGATCGTTACAATGAGAAATCCATCTCAGAGCAATAGAAAAGTTTCACCATTGCACCACTAGTACATTCACACTCTCTCTAAAGAATGTAGACACCTTCTGCTCACTGCTTCTAGTAGTCTTAGTCATTAAATATTTCACTGCACTTTGCACTTTCACACTTCAAATTACAATTCACATCACACACACTTCCCACACACATCCTCAATCAACTCAACATATATATATATATATATAATCTTCAACCTTGAAAATAATTTACAAGGTCGGCTATGCACCTCAATCATGTAAATCCAAATTAGGTTGGCACTAAGCATTCCCACGGTGGAGAGGAATGAAAGTGGACCACATCACACCTTAATTCGAACTTAAATCCATTCATACATGCCACACCACACTTCCACAAACCTCAAAGCATTTCCATAATTAGTGTAAACACCCAAGGTCGGTCAAACTTGTGTAAACACCATTGAACATTTAAGTATATGCTTCCTTTTATCAAAGATGGCTCGTGAACCACACACAACACTCAAATACAATCTAGAATATTCCATCATCATCTTGAAATCCAAAAAATCCTTCGCAACATCATACACCTAAAGAACATACTCATCTTGTACACCCAGTTAACCTTCCACATACTATAACACATGAATCTAACCTTGTGGAGCACCAAAATTTGAACCACTCAAACTAAAGATAGATATGAGAAATGTAAGCACACCCTCTGATCCGTAAAACCAAAAATCGCACTGGGGAGAAATGTGGAGCAAAACCATTTATCCCAGACAACACTACTTTAACAGTTCACACACTAGTGAACACAACTTTCTCTGCACAACAATATAGGATAATTAAATTTGGATATAACACCTTTTAACACTTGTGATCAACATATCTGAACCACATAAATAGATCTTCAATACAAAATAAATGCGAAGCAAAAACCAAAACACTACTCTAGTACACTAGACACTCTTTACCACACAGTTTCCTCTTCTATTCAAATTTTCTCAAAATCACTTACAGACCAAGCACCACAAACACCATTTCATCATCTGCAACACTTCCTCATTACAACCAAATCAATTGCAATACAACAACTCAACCACACATATGTTTATCAAGGAAACACTATGTTGGTTTCGTTTTACAATGTAACCAGGTTTGTCTTCTAATCTACCTATGGAATTGCCAATTCCAATCAAGGGCGGCTTGAAGGACCTGGACCAACTGACGAGGAATTTAAAAATCCTCCTACACTTTGGGATCTGCAAGACCCAAGAGGGTGATCCCTTAATGTGTTTACAACCTCTGCACCATTATTATAAACAACATTAACAATAACAGATAATCTCACTTAATAGCTCAACACGATAGGATAATATCGAATAGAATTGGATATTCATCGATAATATTAATTATCTGGAGCATGAGATAACTACAACACAATCCACAGTATAAGATAGTCATTGATTTTCAATTTGTAGCAAGCTCTAGGAAAAGACAAACAAATACTGAATCATATAGGTAATTACAACTTAGATCAGTGTCATATATCTAGGAGTCAAATTCATAAGCATCTAAGAGTATATGATAGATTTAACACATAACATATGAAATCCTTGACGACGTTGCATTGTAATCTCATCAATATGTATTCTAACTCAATACTACTTATCAAATCCTTATACAGAACATATCTGCCTATAATCCCATTCAAGCATTTTAATTAATTCCTTGAATTAAAGCTAAAATAAGGATCATACACACCACAACAGTGACATGAATGAAACAACCCTTAGTCATCTTATTCAAAATTCAAATATGCATATACAGTGGAGAGACATGAGTTTGAATTTATCATTTCAACTCGAATGCTAGTACTGTTATACAACATTAAATCCCCATGAATTCAAAACTTGTTACAGAATGACTCAAAACCTAAATTGCATTTCTCTCTAAAACCATCAAACTTTACAATTTTCTTTGCAACTTCACCTAGACTCGACCCAAAAATTATTTAACTTGCTAACTCGTACTTCTGGCCTTGAAATCCTTCTTATAGAAAATGAAGGAGCAAACAAGCATCGGGCCAGAAAGTACACATGTCACCAGCCAATTGGAGCACCTGGTGATATTCCAAAAATCATTACAACAACAACCACCTTGGAGAATATTCTTGTTCATCGTGCCCACTAAGAAAAGTTGATGCAGCAACAAAAAACCATAAGAATCCTGCACCAAGACTGCCACCGAAGCAAGACTAGAAACCGTTGTAACTGCAACATCTGATTTACCACCTATTAGTAGCTCATTCTTTTTACTCTTCCTTAGTTAAATATTTAGTTACCCATTTCAGGTATTCTTCATCAGTCGGCCAGTCAAAACTAATCACCTCATTCACCTTGGTACTATAAGGTGTGTATTTTACCGCTACCTGATTTGCATCTCTTTCAAAAGATTCCAAAAATGAGATGTTACTAATGATTTTATCCATACAGCTCACCAACAAATCATAATTTGAGTCATCACAAATTAATTTAATTTGATCATTGATGACCTCACTTGCTTGATCCTGCCATTGCTAGAGTGACCTGACTTTCCCCTACTCATCAATTATATCAGGTAACAATGTGTTACCCCAATCATTAAAATTCTCCACCAATTCCCTGATCTTCCTACTCAAATCATCTAGTAGGGTCTGAAAACCTTGCAGTGATTTAACTAATACTTGAGTAGGCCTTAATGATTGGGGCCTATTACTTGTATCAAACTTTAAGGCCTTATACATTACATCTAAATCACTGGCCCTAGGGATCCAATTTTCAATCAATGGTATCACTACCTCCTGATCCCTATCAATATTCTTTATTGCATCTAATAATAAAGAATATAAAGAATGTACAGATGGCAATTTATTATCAAATGTCTCAAGACAGTAGTAACAATCTCCCTTTGCTTTGAAAGAGATCCTTCCTCACTTATCTTCAAAGATTCTTGTAATTCATCAATTTTGTGCATAACCTGCTTCTTTGTAGGATCCACAGAGCATTCTATTTCTTCACCAATTTCCTCTAAAGAAGGGGTGAAGGAAGGATTCTGACTAGGAGACCTTGGTGTGGAAATAATTGGAGAAGCAGGAGGCACTGGCCCTGATGTGGAAGGTAACATACTGGTCCCCGGAGCACTAGATGTCTCCCCAATCTGTTTATACCTCAACCTTTCCACCTCATTCTGTAGCTCAACATTCTTCTACTGCATCTTGTTTTACTCCTCAATCAAAAGGTTATACTTCTCCATTAGGCTCCTCTTTTCGGCCTCCTCCCTTTTAGCAGTCTTTTGGGCCAATTTAGCCACATTCACAGTCAAATTAGTGGCCTTGGTGGTTGAGGTCTCTGAAGCTCTCTTTATTATTAGCCCTCCTCTTAAATTTGGGTTGATATCAAAAACATTTGACTTTCTCCCTTGTGGGGCCAATGCCCAAATTTCCAAGGTTTCATACTCTTCACTGAAAGTAGAGTCTTGTAGTGTTGTCTTGACCTCTTCTTCAGAGTCTTGCAAGGGATGCTTGGACTTCAAAATAGCATTAAAGGCCACTGTATTTGCAATGTCCCATTAAGGAAAAATCATTACACTAGCCTGACTCACCAGTTTCTACCTTCCTCAGGAGTGATGTTCTTGAATTCTTCCATTAATTCAACTTTCTCTTCCTCATCATTCTCCTGGTCTGACCTGTTAGGTCTTAGTTCTCTTCTCTTCTTACATTTATCTTGATATTCTTCAAATTTCATCCTCCATACCAATTGCAAGAATACAAGAGTCTTTACAAATGCATTGTCATCTAGAAATTCCTTGCATGCCTCCATTCTTGCATCTTGTACACATTTGCCTTTCATATCCAAATCGGATAAAACTAATTCAGTTGGCCTAGGAGGGGAAGGCATACCAACCTGCATGTCAAACAACAATTTCATCCATCAAATCCTCATGTGGTTGATCAATTCTTTGCCTTTTAGGGCTTGGCTCATATGGTGGTGATGAGGGACTATCTTCTAGTGATGATTCTAAATCAATGATTTTAATTGCCTTAGGCACTTTGAATTTTGGACCTGGTTGTGAAGGAAATTTCATTATTTGCTTCCCCTTTCTGTCCACTTCTTCCTCATCACTGCTATCATCCTTTTTCCTCCTATAAATGGGCCTTTTTCCTGTAGGATGATATGTTGGCCTTGTTTCAAGTTATCCATCAGAAAATCAATTTTCTTATGGTATGAATTGAACTCCAACAATGGATCATACTTTAGATCCATTTTGTGCACAATATCTAATAGCTTATCATAAGCTATCCATTTCTCCTTGTTCAACTCCTGCTTATTTAGGTCAAACTCATTTCTAATCAGGTCCTCGAGAAAGTTGAACTCATGCACAAACTTTCAAGCCTTTATTCTTTGTTTGAAAAGGGAAATGAAACCCTCAGGATCATGTTGCCGCTTTGGGCTGCACCTCAAATGGTAATCATCAAAGAATTTCCCAAAAGGCACCCAGCCTCCTTTTGAAAAGGCAAAATCAGACACCACTGTATAATCTAGGAAAAATGTTCCCTTACCCCTCCCAGTGAGGTTGTCCTCATGGATACAACCTATTTGCCACATAACTTTTTCAAACCCCACTCTTGGTGGCACATTGTACGATAGTATATGAGGGGTTCCTTGAAAACCATATACCCTTAAAATAGTGTTGACTGGGTATGGGATAATGTCACCCCAAGATGGAATAATTTTTCTTCTATTTTGGATAAATAATTAAGACAAAAGATCCATGCACCCATTTTAATATTTATTTAAAAAAATGTATTCATTAAATTTGAGAAAAATAGATCCATGCACTAAAGCTTTAACTTTTAGATACACACAAAAAAATAGAAGGAAATAAATACTACATAAAGAGTGACGTCTCTTTTAGCTTTAATTTTCAACATTTTAACAACTAAATTATAGTTTCAATTTCATAAAAAACTATATTCAAATAATTTTTATTTATTTTTAAATAAAAACATAAAATACACTAAAAACTAAACATTTTATTAGTTTACATCATTTCAAAATTCAAAAGCTACCTACGACAAGCTTGAAAAATTGCTCAGAGATTTTCTTTGGGCCTCTGTTGATTCCCACAAAGGGTTTCACTGTGTTGCCTGGGAATTTTGCTGCCTTCCCAGAGATTTTGGAGGACTTGGGTTGCTCTCCACTCAACAACAAGGGACTGCCTTGTGTGTGAAATGGATAATCTGTGCCCTTATTGGCGATGAGGCCTGGAAAATTCTTCTCAGACATTGCATCCAGTTAGGCTTTCCTGCGCATAGACCCACTAGGAAGGGGATTGGTTTTCAAACCCTTCTAGTCATGGAGGAACCTGTCCAAATTGTGGGGACTTTTGTGGCTAAAAGCATTTGGAGAGCCTAGGAGGTAGTTAAGCCCTGGCTTTGTTGGGCTAGCTCTAGTTTTCGTGATGGGCTTTCACTCAACCAATAGAATGTTTGGTGGTTGCCCCTTTTTTCTAGCAATGGTCAGTCGTTGGCTAAATCACCTTGGCTTAAAGCACTCAGATTAAACAAAAGGGTATCCAGACCTTGCAACAGATTTTTCATAGACCCATAATGCGTATCATGTAGTGGGAAGAATTTCGTGCCTTGTACAATTTTCATAACCAGGATCGTGCTACTTATGATGGTCTGGTGAATGCTATTTCTGTAGAGATGCTTCATAAGGTTGGAATTCATGGGACCAAACCCTAGTGGAAAGATTGGAAGTGGTATTCAGACACCCCTTTCAGGAATTACAAGCCCCGGCTTGGTTACAAGTGGCTTTCACCACACTTTCCTATGATTCAAAGCTTGAACCACAGGTGGCTTCTTCAATCTCCCGCTCATGTCTGGCGTAAAAGATTTGCTGCCACTTGGTCTGTAAGTGTTGAGCCGAAACTTGCCCACTTTGCTTGGTGTATTCTTTTCCAAGGCTTGCCTGTGGATTCTTGGCTTGTTCACTTAGGGGTCCAGGACCCTCGTTTCCCTTTTTGTGAGTAAGCTAAGACATTCAAGCATCTTTTCTAGTTTTGTCCCAGAGCTTAGCAGCTTTGGACTTGGATTCATGACTTCTTTTGGCCCTTTAGGCCAGAGCCTTTCTCCTAGCATATGATTCTACTGGGAGACTCACCCAGAATTCCTACTAAGTATACCCAACTTTGGCACACTTTTAGGGTGGAAAACCTTTTCAATATCTGGAAAGATAGAAATGCTTGCATATTTTCTCATTCTCAAATGGATATTAATGTTTCATTATATGCTAAAGCTATTATTTGTTCTTATGTGCTCTTACAGATTCAGGTGCAAGCTAACAAAGTTGCACTTGAGGTTGCTCACCTGCAAGTGCTATTGGACCACTGGGGTAATGCCCTGTGTACTGTTGCTTAGGTGCTTGCTTCTCCCACCTCTTCTCATGGCTGGTCGCCTTCTCGGGGTTGGCAGTGGAGTGGTTCTATGCATCCTTGCTCTCAACCTCCTCTTCGACAGGATTCTCGCCCTCCTCAATGGACCCGCTCTCCTCAACCATGGGCTAGCCATGGGTTGCCCTCTAGCGGTGCTTCGGGGAGTAGTGATGGCGGTTCTGGGTGGCCCTCTGATGACACTCCTACTTTTGGCTTTGGTTGGCCAAAATTTGGTAAATTTTTTTTGTGTCTGGTGCTTGCAATCTCACCCTTGTGCGAGGATAAAGATAAAGAGAAGGAAAAAGATGTTGACAATGGTTGGGGTCCTCCTCCTGATGTCACTCCAGACCCCGTTGATGTATGGGGGAAGAACATGGATGACAAAGACCCTCCTGGCTCTGTTGGCATTGCTTTGGCTACTTAATGGCCCTTTTTATATGTTTTGTAATCATGGACTTCTGGGCTCGACCCATGTGACTGGTTAAATTTTTTGATTTTTCTGGGCGTTGCCCATGTGACTCTCAGGGTGTGCCTTCTTACCACCCACTTTTTTCTGTAAATATGTAACTTTATCTTTATATTAATATAGATAGTTGTCTATTCGTCAAAAAAAAAAAATCAAAACATACATGTCACTTTTTAGTGATTCAAGTTAAAAATTTGGATCATTGTTGGCCAACCCCTCTATAAAAGTGTGAAACAACTTTTTGCGTTAACCTCACTAATTCATTGAAAATTATATAGGACCTAGCATAAGAGCTCTACTGCATATTGAATCATCACATGAGCATGCCATCAACATTTGCACCAAAAACCTAGGTATATTGCATGCTTTCCTATTGTATTTGATCATTGCTCCATATTGTTGACTTGGTAATAGGGTTTTGACTAAAGGAGAAAATTTAAAACCAAGAAAACTCTTAAATGGTGTTTATTGATATCACCACTTTCAAAAGCATGTTCCAAACTGTGAGAGACCTGGTGTCTCTCAACCCCAACTATGCTGAATAATAAAGTTTTTTTTGTCTTATGTTTGATGGGTTTGTACTTTTCTTTGTCTTTTGATTATATATTGGCAATGGTTTGATACAACAATATATTGCAGCAAAACAGGAGATGTTGCAATAATAATTTTTTTTACTCAAACCTGAAATTGCATTGGAAATACATAGCTGAAAATTTCTAGATTTTTATACCAACTTAAATACTCAGTATTTTCATAATGTATTGACAACCCAGTTCATAAAATAACCCCTATTATCTAAAACAACAATACCCAAAAAATCTAAGAGTTACAATTTATGAACTCACAGGTAAACATGCCTTGAAACCCTTTGATCAACTACAATAGTTCACTGTTTTGGATGCCCAACACATAATCTAGTCTTCTCCACCTTGATTTTGTAGCTGATATTAAACTATGACCTTGCCATCCCCAATGATGAAGTGTGCTCATCAATACCATAGGAGTTTCAGCCTATGAAGAACACACCCAACCACTAGATGATTCTGTACGGCCCTAGCAACAATAGTATAGTCTGGAGTTGCAATAATTCTGCCCAGAACTGTTGTTACAACATTATCTATGGTAGTTGGTATGAGTTGCAGAGTTTCCCCATGAAGTTCCTTCAAATAATTATCAAGATCTTCACAAATAAGCACAATACCATAGCAAACACTATTCACGCGTATTGTAGCATAGGTATTGTAGCAGCAATGAAAAATATTCAACAATGCTTAATGTCTTCAACGTTGATCTTCATACCTTGATCTACAATGAAATAATTCTTAAAAACCCTTACAAAATACTGTAGCGGAACTGTAGTAATACTGTTCACGTCACTGTAGCTGTACTGTAGCAACGCTTACTATAGCAGCAATAAAAAGCTTGAAATTTGATTGATAATGGCTGTCAATGATGAATACCTTAGGTCCGCAATAGATTAAACTTTCAACACTCAAACCCTCGTTAAAGTTCTTCAAATTTAAGCACAAGTATGGCTCCTAAATGAAGCCACTCTGATTAGCAAACTTCAGTTGATCTCTCACAACCTCAGATTGTTGCACATCAAAGAGTTTTCATTCTCCAATGGCTGGTAATCTGCAGAAACCCTTGTTTCTCACAAACTCCAAAGCTTTCAAGTTTTTAGACAAAGTTGAATGATCAATAGAATGAATTCTTTTTTCCCTTTGAAAGCTTTTATAGCCTCCTTGAGAAAATTGACCCATTTTGGCTTTTAAAAATCATTTAAATATTATAATCTTCAATTTGCATTTAATACCTTCTCATTACCTTGGTTTATGTGCACATAATCAATTAATATCATTAAATACACTTTTAATGTGTCATTGGCCCCCATTCGAATATAAAGTTAATTTATAACTTTATATTATAATCCCTTTTCATATAAAGTCATTTTATAACTTTATATTATAAACCTTTTTAATTAAAATCATTAATGACACATTAAATATTAATATCTCCATAAATATGCATCCATTAGCCATGCCAACTGAAACCAAGGTCAATTTTGCCAAACTCTGAGTGATCAGATGCCCTACCAAATATAGTAACTCATGATAGCTGACTTACTATAAATAGTAAGGACACACCACTGAGTCTAGAAACAACTACAAAGGTCCAATCAATGGTCGATATTGCAAATATGCTTTGTTTAGGTGCCCTGCTATTATTGGAAACCTTGACTCTCCCAAAATAGTAACTTACTATAAATAGTAAGTGTGCCAATTTGAGTCAAATAACTTGTGCAAAGGCCAAAACCTGAATCCAGTTGAGTAATATCCCAAATCACTAGGTAACTACCACATAAGACCCCCTATCCATAACTGTTAGCCTATGAGGGTCAAATGATAGGCTAATCCTTACGAACTTTGATGCTCATGAAAATGGGGACATTACACAAACATGAAGGAAAATATGTTCCAAACATCAAAATCAATGAAGTTCATATCCATGGTCTAGGTTTAAATTTACATGCCAAGGTTAACATCCATAAGTGCAAAGGTTAGTTTTATAACCATGGAAGTGAAGTAGAACATTAGATAAAAGTATTCCAAGGCCTTGATTTTTTCAAAAGCCCTAATTTTTTGGCACATTGGCAATATTTGTCACAGTTAAATTGGTAATGAACCTAAATCTAAGCACCATTATTTTATTTACTTAAATTGTATATATTTATTTTGCTAACATCATCATTCTCTTAAGTTAGATCACTTTTTTGATAATTTAGTTGTGGTTTCTACAAGGATCCACACCCATAAGAGAAAAATGTATAAGTAATGTCATAAAGTGGAAGAGCCAAAGAAAGCTCACATATAAGCAGTATATAATGTGAACAAGACATAAGTTTCTCCATGCTGAGTAAACATTAAAAACCAAAATACTACTAAATAGGGATTGATTAAGACACCATCCTTTACGATAATTAAGACACCATGCTTAATAAAATATTTCTTTGTTGCATGAAGGACTCACTTAGGTGATAACGAGGGAGGATTGGAAAGGCTTAACATTTCTAAATGATCATTTTTTAGAATGAGTTTTAGATTGTCTATGTAAAATTTCATGTCTTCATAACATCAATACATCATCACAATTGTATAATGATGCAAAAGATAGAGGACTAAGAGACTCACCAAATAGATCATTGCCACCACATACCCCTCCAAAATATGCCTTTCTTTTGTCTAAACTAGCCTCCACATATATTGGAATCATTGTAGGGGTTAGGATGTGTAGGATCCATTCCTAAATGAAATGGTCTACAACAAACCCTTCAAATTTTTGTGGTAAAATATTCTATAATCAAGGCCCTTGAGTGTTTGTCACCTATGCTATTCACCTTGTCAGCACCAAAAATGTCCTTAATAAGCATCAAAGAAGAGAAGTCCCTCAATTAAAAGATTCATTTAAGTGTGCGAGCAAATATAATGCCACATTAAGCACAATCCCAACCCCTTTTCCCATGTGGCATCTTGGATGATCAACAAAGGCAAACACGATAGAGAAGAAAATATCTAGGCAATCATTAAAAAATAACTCCTTTTTACACAATACACACAACAACTTCATAATAATAACACACGATTGAAAAATACTACACCCAAGACTTAATTTGGTGTATAGACAATGGCCAAATTGTATAATTCCTTCCCAAAGTATTTGGAATAAATACTATGAAAGCATATGAAAGTTTGTGGGAAGGTTGAGGAAAACAACATTTAATATCAATCTTGAGAAGCTCTCCAATAGGCCATTCACTAGACATATCACTAATTTTGGTAGATAATGGATTTTGAAATACCTCTAAATTGGTTGCATAGTTCAATGTCATTACATTCTCTACAAAAATATAGGTAGATTATCTCTTCAAAGCTAGCACCGACTAACTTAGCTTCCTCCACCAAGCTCTTTAATTTCCAATATTTAAAGTTATCCTTAACACACCCTTGAATGATAATAAAAGATTCACCTTCAACTTCCAAATACCTACATCCAATAGATTTCACCATTTTTAGCCCTTAAAGAAGAGCTAATGCCTCCACCTCATCGTTAGACTCAGATTAGAGAAAAAAGAGCTTTTTACAGATATACTAAAAAAAAAAAAAAACTTACACTTGCAAGTCCCTAACTACCTTTAACAACCCATCAAAATTCAACTCTTACGAAACAATTTTATGGAGATCACTTTATGAACTATTTTTAGGGAGAGGGGGTCTATTGAAGATTTTTTTTGTTTATAGAATAAATTAGAATCTTGTCTAGAAAAATAATAGTCTTTACTTTTCAAATTTTAGATTTTGAGAGGGTGCTTTTTGAGTGGAATGGGAAATTTCTCCAATTAATTAAGGAGATTTCTTTGTCCCATATCATTCATCTAGAATTTTCAGATTCCCACAAATAAAATTGAGAATAATTTTTGATTTTTTAAATTTTTTTTTATCCTTTATTCACATATCTACTTAAAAAAGAAAAGCTCATCAACTTTCTAAAATTTTAAAAGCTTAAATTTGTGATCCACTACTTTAAAATTCATGGGACCACTTATACTTTAAAAAAATAATTCTTAACAATAATAACTGCTATAAAGCCCTGTTAACAACTGATATAAGCCCCCTTTGTGGGACCGCTATCTTGCAAAGCCATTTTAAATATTAAGCCATGCATAGCAAGACGATCATTATTATTATTAGGCCATTAAAATATTTATATGAGTTGTTATTTTTCCTTTTTAGTCGACGTGGCTTTCATTTTGTCACAAAATCTAAACAATTTTCATTTTAGAATCTTATTTTAAAAAATGATTAAAAATTAAAGATTGGCGCAAAATAGCTCAGGGAAAGATACGCTGACGTGGAGTTACAGAGAAACACACAGGAAGAAACGAGTGTACCAAGAACAAAACGGAGCCATGTTTAGGGCAAGGATGATAGATATTATTCGGGAACGAAATCTTAGAACTGCTGCACATAATTTGTTTGGTGGGGATCTAGATTACGTTAAATGTCTTGATTAGGAATTCAAAGCAACAGAAACAAAAATAGAAGCAGACAACGGTGAATGGGATTGGTTAAATATTTGTAGCAATGATTGCATCTGATGCGAGCGAAGAAGAAGAATCAAAGGGATTGGGTCTTTCACTTGTTGGGAAAAAGGATAAGGTAAGGTGTTTAATCATGGGGTCCGCGGACAAAAGATGATGTCACTTCATATAATTGAAGTGTTGAGGGCGATCAAATCTATTTTTTATCGCCCGATCAGAGGACAGCTTCTCTGTTGTTTTCTGTGCAGGGAAACTTTTTCATTTTTTTATTGGTTTTCACTGTGGGTGAGGGGAGGATTGTTGACAGAGAATGTTGCGCAGTTATGGACGGTGGATGATGGGAGCTGTCCTTTTCGGATTTCCCAATTGGGATAAGAATGAGCACTCAACTTTTCATAAGACAGAAATTACCACCTCCACCGCTTTCGCTGACAAAGTTTCTGAGTCTTGATTTCCATTGACAGCACAACAATCTTGTTTTTGCTTATTTGTTTGTGGGTCACCGTGTGTTCTTGTGGAGGAGAAGGGATAGTAGTTTAATGCCAGGCCCCGCTGGCAAGGCATTAGAAGCAAACTGATGCAGTTTGCTTTCAGTTGAAGTTATGAGCTTTCATGAAATGGGCAGCAGCAGCAAGGCTTTGCAGTCTTCATGGGTGAAGAGGCTGATGCCCAGAGAGGTAGAGGGGACATGGGTTGGTAGCCCTAACAGTCCCCCTGTTTCTGCTCCTGTTTTTCTCCAAGAGAAGGAAATAAGTGAAGAGAAATCATCGTCTTCCACATCCAGGTGTGTAATCCATCCCCATATGCTTCCCAAGGTTGAGAGTGTGTTCGACGAGCCAGTTAAGCGTGTGAGGGTTTCACCTTCTGCTTCCGTGGACAGTAGAGATCTGGTTACAGAGACACAGGTGGTTGCTAGCTTTGGGCCATTCCAGGTCAGGACAAGGTCCCTCGTACCAGTCAAGGAGAAGAAGAAGCAGCAGCAGGCTGAGATGGGTAGGGCAGCAGCATTAGTTCCTGCTGAACACTGGAAACAGTACTTTCTAGGGAGAGAGAGAGAGCTGACAGTGGTAACTGAGCAGAACCCCTCTGCAACAGCATGGAACAGAAGAGCGATCAAACCCTGCAGCGAAGATAGGCAAGATAATAGAGGTGGGTTATTAGGTTCTGAAATTGCTTCTACTTATTCGCCTAAGAACAAGGAAATAATGATTGATCGGAGAAGCAAGCATGCCAATCCCAATCCCCTATTTGGCTCCGATTCAGATCAACTTAGGTCTAATAAGCAGAGGTTGGGTCAATTTGAGTGGCAGAGTCCAGAAAAGAATACGTGGAACAATCCAGGATTTTGCAAAGAAATTGTGCCTTCATCTGGAGAACATGTCATCACTGGTAATCAGAAGATGGATAGAATTGGGTACGAAAGGCGGCCTGAAGCGCCGGCTTTTGCCTCTGCATTTCATAGGAGCAATGCCAATGCCATGAATTGTTCTAATGGCTTTGAACAGTATGCAACATCAAACGATTTGCCATCCCGCTTTCCTGTTTTGAAACAGACACTGGTCTCAGAGAATTGCAGCAATCACTGTTTTATGGATCAGCAGGCAACATGGAAGCATGAAGCATTTCCAAGTGTAAAGGTCAATCCTTTCGAACCAGGAAGTTCCAGAAGAGAGCATTGCCATGGTTCTACACTGATGCTTGGATCTCACAAGTATGAGACTGGGCAAGGAATTGGGAGGCTTAATTGCACGGAAAATTATCCAATTTACAGCCCAAATTACCCACACCCCAAACATCAGAAAGATGAAATAATATTGCCCGACTCTTCTTCAACTGCAAGTTTGGCCAATGACTTGCTTCATCGAAAAGATGTCCACAAGAAATCTATGGAGCCTGATGTTCATCTAGGATCAGGAACTTCATTCAGAGAGAGTGATGTTGGTTATTATAGGCCCACGCAAGAAAGGGGCTACCTGGAGCCGGAATCCAATTCCTCACACCATTCTAACTGCCCTGGTCTTGATCAAGAAGACAGCTCTACGAGACCTGCAAATAGAAAGACTAGATTGTCAACACAATTTAATAAAGCAAACAATGGATGGTCAGATGTCAAAGGCAAAGGTTCAAACTTTGAAAACCCATTGACAGAACATAGGCATACCGTTGAAGGCAATACAGGTAGACCATTCATCACCCCTGTGTCAGTGTACAACATTTTCGAGTTTAATGCTTTCATTTCATGGAGTTTAATTCTGCGACTATGCTGTTGTACATTATCTTTGCAGGTAATGTGGTCCAATATAAGTCCTCTATCAATCGAAAATTTCAGGTTGGTGAAGCTCTAGTCCATTTTCAAACTTGAATAATCTTTCTCTCACTCACACACACACACACACACTTGTACACTTTTGAGTTCCACCAGATTTTATAATATCAATTGCATTCAGGCATACCATCTTTCCTGACCAGGCTTGCCTCTATATTCCCTTTTCTTTGTTGTCACTAATAAATTTTGAAAATATCTCAATGCTAATGATTAATTAGCTAAAGATTGCCCTCATGATTTCCTTATTTGATGGTGCAAAGTCAGTGTATTTAATGTTGCTCCAGTAACATAGATGCAAAGTGTACCTTGTCACGATGAAGAGATTGGGCTGTCAGACTATACAAAGATCGAGAGTGTATGCAACTCATCGGCATCAATTTGTGTGAAGTCTGGTGATTGATTTTTTCACTATTACAACATGGAGCCTTGTTAAACATTAGAAGTGTGCTTTTCCCTAACAGATATGGATGGAACAGTAGTATTCGATGGCTGCAGAGTGGTTGCATCGGGCACACAATATTTAAGCCTAAGGTGTGGATCAACTCAGCTGGATTGGATGCTGTTTCCTAAAGATATTGCTTATTATTGATACCCTGATCATATGGCTCGTAAATATGTGTTTTTAGAAGCATGGGTTCAGGAAGTAATTGTTCTGAAAAGATGCGACCTCCGCTTATTGAATTATCATGATATAATATGTTTCTGAAGTTAAGTAATCAAAATGGTGGCATGCTTCTACTTCTTCATTTTTTTCTTTCTTTCTTTCTTTCTTTTGATGGAGGTCATCCACAAATTACTTTTTGCTACCCGATACCAGAGCACGAGCCTTCTTGGGCTGAACCTCTTCGGCTAAGAGCCAAGGACTGAGGGGTATCCATTCCGCCAAATTCGCCCGGGGCACGATTCCGGCCTCATCCCTTTTTCGGTGTTGGAGCCTTGCACTCAGCAAGACTTGATCCCTGGTGGGCTCATTTTGAACCTTTCAACTTCACCAGTAGACCAAGGGCCCATTGACACTTATTCATTTTTTACAGTCATATGAAAGGGAGAGAAGGTTTATTCCAATGATACAAATATGATCATGTCATGCTCCTCTAGCTTCGGTAGTCAACATGTATGGTTGTCAAGTGTACATTGCATATATGAACAATTAAAAAAAGTATATAATCCCTTCATTTTTTAATTGGTTAAATGCAGAGTAAATACGTCACACACTATTTTAGATCAAATTGAAGAATGTATCAACTAGATCTGTCTACTTAAATTGTGTAGAGGTTTGAAACTAACAAGAAAGGAATGCTGAGAATGTAGCTAATTCATATCCATATCCTTAGAATGAGGTTCATTTTCTTGTAACTTGCATAAAAGGGAAACAGATTCATATTTCAGTGGCAACCAATGCATGTGAATGTGCAGAATAAGCCCCTTCCAGTTTGTAGAGATTATGGTTTCTAACTTTAGGTGAACTTATTGTACTGTTTATCCTTCATAAAACACATGCCTTCACTAAATGTGACATCCGGATGTCCCTGTCTAGTGATTTGACAGATGAAGCATAGCCACACGAGCTAGTGTATTTTATTAAATATAATCACATGGGCTAGTGTACTTGACTAAATCTTGCACTGTTATATGGGCTTATTATATAATTTTAAATGTTGTGCATATATATTTTTACATCTTTCTTCTCTTAGAAGCTTCCCTGTATATTCTATGTAATCTCTATATATACAGAATACATGAGTTTACAAATGTGTAATTGTAGAAATCTCCTTGGTTGTTTCGTTCGTTGCAATTGTGTGTATCATTTGACTAGTACAAAAAGTAAGTTCAATGCTAGGAATATACAACACATTTTGGAGTATTATTTTGTTACCTAATCAACATTAATCTGTCCATGTCCATGGCTCACAAAAGAATATTTTATCCCTTTGGGAGGTTTCATAATCTTAGAGGCTTAAGAAATTGGCTTGCCAAGACATTCTGTTCTATATGAAATTCAAACAGAAAATTTCAGTTCCTAGGTCCTTAGGGCGATTATATAGGCACGAGGTCGTTCAGTCTACAGTCTAGGTTATTGACATTTCAATAGTTAGCCACTTCAAACAGAATAGTATAGAATATCACTAGATTAGCTTTTTTATTACAATACAAACTAATCAAGGGAAATAATACATTGTAATTCTATTGGTACTAATTCTCAGATAATTCATTCCTTTACTGGCTAGTTCTCTAATGCACCTTGTACAATTGCTCCCTTTAACTTGACAAAAGTTTGAAGATTGTCCTCTGCTTAGCCAAGGATCTCATCACTTCCTGTTGTGCAATTTTGATTAAGCCTTCAAAGCTTAAGTAACTTTCACCCTTTTCATTTGGGGCCATTCTAAAACAACATAACGTTCAAGTTCATTCATATAGTCATATATGTTCATAATTGGAAGAATAAATGCAGGATAGCAAACAGCCATTATTATCCTAATCAGAACTACTTGAAAATCAACATATATAGGTTCAGTTATCACCAATTTATCACTAGGGTGCAAAGAACTTTGCTCAGAGGCCAAACCCAAGTGTCAAGCTTGCTTTTGAACCTAGCCACCCTCACATTGGGTATACAGTTTCATAGGGGTTTACTGAGGTGCACGACAATTACCACAATTTGTAACCAGCCTGAACAAAGTAGGATTCTGACCATTCAGAGAAAATTCAGATCCTTCTCTTCACAACCACTCAAACATTTAACACTCGTTGACATGGATGTTATACACGCGTGCACATAGGACTCAACATCTAAACCTAAAATGAATTCACATACATAAATTGTGAGGCTACAACCACTTCCTGAAGTGCTATAAACACTCAAATGGGCCCAAGAATAAGTGATTGATAAAATTCAGCTACAACCAACCTACCTTGCTACAACAAAGATGGCGTCATCCTACTAAAACAAGGATGACCATCATTTGGCTACAACTGGGATGACCATCATTTCGCTTGCATCTATGAAGACAATAAGGCTACAGCCTAGGCATGGAGCTTCACCGTCCACTTGGTGGTAGTAATAACCAATCCAATGAAGGCTTCAAAGTTGTTTAACAATTATTTTATCTTCCATTGTGCTACCTACAACCAAAGAGTACTTGATTCATAGAGTGTCCTTGTCACTAGCTTACATTTGATTAACAAAAATGTGATTACATGCACAAAGATTATATTCATAAGCTTAACATCATGAATCTCAATACAAGCATGTACCTCATCAAAGCCTTATTGAATTCCCCCTTCTTTTGATAGAATTCATTTTCTTAGCTATCCACCATGACTTTGCACTTGTTGTTCATGTTTTTAGTAGCCTTCATTTGATGGATTTTCTTGGTTTAATAAAATAAAGTATTACAAGACTTGCTTGGACTTGCCCAAACTCGCGAGTCCCGAGGCGATCCAGGCTCGACGAGTTTGGGAGTCTCGGACCCCGAGTACTCACTAGACTCACCAAGTTTGGGCAAGTCCCGAGCTTGGGACTTGGCCATTTTAATTATATTTTTTAAAAAAATTTACAATCTTTCAATGCTTGTTTGGTTTATGACATGCCCATCTAGGATTTACAAAAAAATATTGAAAAGGTATGCGCCATGAAGGTTTGTGTGGTTTTGAATGTCTTCATTCGGGCTTGGTGGGGGCTCTGCCCCTCGACCCCACCCCTCAACCTTGCCCTATATTGTGACATGGAATGCGCTAGGGGTGTTGCCCTTGGACCTTGGGAGGGGCGCTGCCCCTCAATCTTGTTGGGGTGCTGCCCCCAAAGTTCAAACCCCCATCAAACTATAAGTCTAATCAAGTAATAGGCCAATGATGAATCATGATCATAAAACCTGCAAAATACATATCCCTTGTTGCAAATCTCTGCGTCTTCACAGTCAAAGCCACAATCAAGGATTATCTTGTTGTATACATTAGACAACTTGTTTAGTATACAAGGACGGCCATAGGCAAAGTTGGCATGCTACAATCATTGTACTGCTGAATACAGGTTAAGTCATAGTTGGCAAGAAATGCCATTTTCATAATGCAAAAATGTATCAATCATGCCTTGTACAAACAACTCATAAAACAATCCCATCTATTAATATCCTAGCTAATGTCAAACTAGAACATAACCATTTTTCTTTTTACTTAAATGTTCTTCTCTGTTAATGAGCTTGACAACAAAACATGCAATCTTGAAGGCTTCAAGAAAAATTTAATAATAAATTCCTCACTTGAATAGACACACCAGTCACTAAGACACAAGCAAATATCATGGCTACATCATCATACATGACCTATCGTAGATGCTAGCGCATGACTTATCGTGATGTTGCGATGAGTAATGCAAGCTCCTTTGAGCCATATTCTTATATTTTTAGTTTTGATATTTGTTTTGATGCCATGGATTTCATATTCCATGAGTTTTGTATACATTTGATAATATTTCTCTATCTAAATGTGTTATTTTCTTCAGCTGAAATTTGTGTTTATAGTATATACTTATTTGATCGATGTATACTTGTATATGTGATCAAAGTAGCTTCTATTTGATGAGGTTATTGTGTCTTTAAGGTTTATTTATCAAAGGGTGCATGAAAAAAGTTTTAAATCCTTAAAAATCTTTGAATTTCTTGGGTTTTTCAATTTGTCGAGTCTTTGCCGAGTCCGAGTCAAAAATCAGCTTGCCGAGTTCGAGGCGAGTCCGAGTCTTGTAATACTGGTTTTTATGGTAAATTCTTGAATGCTTCCCTCTCAGATTTCATTGGTTGATTTGGGTGGCACATTAACTATCAAAATGTTTGTCTAGAATTTTTCCTCTATCATGAGAATCATCACATTCCTCACACTTTTCAAGCCATGCAAAATCTTGGCTTCTTTTGGTGGTGCATCTTCCTTGGTGTGAGGAATGTGATGCACCACCAAAAGAATAGCCAACTGAAAGAAGCCAAGCTATTAGTTGGCGAGGTACCTTCATTTACATGACACATTTGAGATAGTTCCCAAATTGTTATCAAAAGGAGTTATCCCAACTGCTCCTTGGTATAACAATTTTAGTTACTGTCTCTATTTGAAAGCACATGGAGCAAATTATTCGGGTGGGAGGTAACCTCCAGCAAATGGCATTACTTGGTGAGATAAAGGAGGCTAAATGCAGGGGGTCTTTTTCTATTAGGGTGGCGACGCTCTGGAAGCTATACAAGAAGTTTGGGGAATGGACTTTGTTGAAGGAGCAGAGCGGCACAAGGTAAATACAAATATTTCATCCACCTTTGTCAAAAACATCTTCATTATCATATGAGATAAGGACCTTATGAAGGCAGTAGGCAAATATTACATTTGGGACAAGTTCAGAGTGGGTTTGAATGAAGCAGTCAACAAAGCAACCCCAGTCCATCTCATCTCTTTACAGTGTACTAGTTCAAAATTCAAAGTGCTAGCTTCAATTCGGAACAACTTTTAAAATTGAGTCAAGGTTGTTGGCTTTAATCAACAAGGTTGCTGTCATGCATGATTTTCTCAAAGTAAACATTGGTTTTTACTAGCCAATTTGTAATGCCATGGAAACCTGTGCTCCAAATAAATATTCCCCTTTCCAGGAGCGGTTAAACTTGGCCAAAGCTTCCAAAACCATCAAAATCCTACAACAAAGGGCAAGCTTGGTTAAAAGGGAAGAAGGCTCTTATGGCCCCGAATTCCTTAGTACATGCTCACTCTCATCACTAATTTGGTTTTAAATCTTGTTCTACTAATTTGTTACTACTTCACTATGTAATCACTAAATTTTTGGTCTATCACTAATACATTATGTAACAATTAGTTATAGCTGATAGTAATTTTGGTCTATTTAGCCTTGTCCTAGCATACAAGTATCTAGGATGTAATCACTGGCAGTTTTTGATTTGTATAATTTGTCATTGGCTATGGGTCAGATAAGAGTATATGGTTTGAACAGGTTACCACCCTATTAATTAAATCTTGATTCCTCTGCCCTGCTAGAATCCTTTTGTATCTTTTCTTAATATTAATAGAATGGGAGAGAGCCCTTAGCCCTCACTTGAAGTATAAAAAAAAATGTTCAGTAAATTTTCTGAGTTTTTCTCGAGTCCGAGTTTTTCAACTATGATTCACATTATACTTGGAGTATTTCGGAAAATAATGTTTATTTGGACTCATGGCTTTAGATCAATGTTTAATCCGAAAAATGACATAAGTACAGCTTTTAGATTGATATTTTAGATAAATGTTTAAATCTATGATTTCTTGGATTATATTACAAAGCTTGATGCCTTGATGAATCAATTTGAGTTTGCAAGAAATTGGTAATAAGGACAAAGCTAGACAAAGTAGGCGGGGGATACTCTGTTTCACAAGGGTTCCATAATTTCCATTAGTATCTAGTGATGGTGCAAAATGTTGTGGATCATCAATAGAAGAAACTAACAAGCTAGGTGTCTATCACCATGACATTAGTGCTAACTAGATTAACTATTGCAATCAACATAGGAAAAAGGCAAGGATAATGTACCTAGAGTTAATAATCTATGGTTGTCAAGAGAATTTTGACAAAAATAGAGGTGTCTAAGAAGATCATGGTAAGCAACTCGACAAAAGTCGACAAGTGCCAAAGAAAGCGCGAGTAGAATAGCCAACCGAAAGAAGCCAAGATTTTGCTAGCCATGCAAAATCTTTGCTAGCCTCTCCTATCGCTTGGGGGAGACAAATCTTTTCCCAAGCAATTAGAGGGTATTTCTTCTTATCCGTTGAGCCTTGCCATATCAAATCTTTCATGATTTTGTTTACAACTTCTATTATTGCTACTTGGCACTCTCAAGATTGAAAGGAGGTATATGGAGAGTGCAAACAAAACATATTTAATCATGGTGATTCTACCAACAAAGGTGAACCACTTCCATCTCCAAGTGGCTAACTTGGCTTTGAATGCCTCGAGAAGGGAGCTCCATAATGAAGCTTTGCATGCTTCAACAAATAGAGGAACCCCAAGGTATTTGCTGGGAAGCTTCCCATTTTTGAAACCAAGGATCCTAGTGAGTCAATGTTGAAGTCTTGGAGAAGAATTGAAGAAAAAATCCTTTGATTTTTGTTCATTGATTTGTTGCCCTGAGGCAGTAGAGAAGGCACCTAAAATGTGTTTCATAGTGTTGGGCTCATGTATACAGGATTCTCCAAATAAAATGGTATCATCTTCAAATTGTAGGTGAGTGAAACTGTGAAAGTATCAAAATTTTCCATAGCTACTATCCCTTTCCACTTCCTTCTATGTGAAATTGGGCGATACTTCTTCAAATTACCTTAGCCATTAATATGAACAAGTAGGGGAATAGTGGATCCCCTTGTTGAAGTCCTCTAGTGGCCTCAAAGAAATCTTTTGGTCCACCTTTGACCAATATAGAGTATTGAGGTGCAGCAATACGCTCAAAAACTAGTTTCCTCCACTGTTGACCAAAGCCAAAGTTTTCTAAAACCTTCACGAGAAATCTCTAGTTCACTTTATCATATGCTTTGTTGAGTCAAGTTTAATTACCGTGCTCTTAGTTCTTGTGTTGGAGATGGAACGAATTATTTCATGTGTTGTGATGGTCACTTCTGTGATGGCTCTATTAGGAACAAAGCTTCTTTGGGCTTGTTAGATGAGTGTTGGTATCACCAACTTTAACCAATTGGCCGTTGACTTCAACAAGATCTTGTAGAGGGTGTTGTTGCTTAAGGAGATTAGCTGAAGTTTGCAAAAGTTTCACAAGAGGCGTTTTTGGGGATGAGTGCTATAAAAGTGCAATTGATTGCTCTTAAAATCTTCTTGTATATCTTGGCCTCATTGCAGGCCTCCACTGCTTCTTTGCCTACAATGTGCCAACACTTTTGGAAGAAAGCCATAGAGAATCGATCTAGGCTCGAGGCTTTGTCAAGGTGCACTTAGAAGAGAGCCTACTTGATCTCCTCCTCTATAAAGGGGCCATTAACATTTGATTATCATCCTTTGAGACCAACCTTGGAATATATTGCATGCAATCCTCTTGCTCTTGTAGCCTTGTTGCTTCCTTATTACTGAGGAGTTAGTTGACGAAAGAGGCAATCTCTTTCTTGATTTGTTCTTGTTTTGTGAGTGTCACTCCACTTTGTGAAGTGATAGAAGCGATCTTTTTCCATATCCTCTTGGTCTTTATAGAATTCCCATATCTCCTTCATTGAGCCGAATTTCCCTTGTTTTTTGCCTCCAAAATATTCTTCTTTAGCGTAAATATCCACTAATTCTGCTAGAAGAGATTTTTGTTTTAGATATTGCTTTTGATTAATGCCTTTGACAATGATGACCTCATTCAAAGTATGGAGTTCCTCTTCTGTTCATTCTTTTTCTTTGAAAATATTTTTGAAGCTAGTTCTATTCCATTCTTTGATGATACCTTTTAGTGTAGCTAGTTTTTTGACCAATGAGTGCATCTTGGATCCCTTTACCTTTGGAAGATTTTTCTACCGTTGTTTAATTAACTCCACAAAAGATTGGTCACTAAACTACATATTCTCAAATTTGAAGATGCTCTTAGGATTTGGAGGGTAATGGGGTAGTGGTTTGAGTTAGGAGCAATCTCTCAATCTACAATCAAACTTTGATTGGGTTATTTAGGAGATAATAGATATCTATCCAACCTTTTTGTTTTATTGCTAAACCTTGATCTTCAATTGTTTCATGTGTAGGAGCCCTTTCTTGGTTCCACATCAATAAGAGAGCTATGTTGAACAAAGTTGATGAAGTCTAGTTGTGACTATGTTGCCCTTTTGATACCTCCTAGCTTGTCATTTATTCTTGATACAACATTGAACACCACAAACCATGAGTAATTCCTTTTTGATAGAGAGTATAGTGTCCTAGAGATTTCTCTTAAGGATTAACTTGTTAGGACCATAGATAGTAAAAAGAAAAATTGAAGAACCAAGACTTTGCTAATTACTTGGCACAATTTCCAATTGGTCCCTTGATTTAGAATGTTGATTCAAATTGTATTCTCATACTAGAGAATGCATATTCTGCTAGAAGCACCTTTTGCATTACTGAAAGCTCCCTTCCATTTGAGACGTCGTTAAGCTAGTATGTTTGCTTCCTTTGAATTTAATTTGGTTTCTTGCAGTTGAATGATATTTGGTCTTTGGAGATCCAATTGATGCTTAATTAAGCATATTTTGTTAGGGGTATTTAAGCCCCTAATATTCCATGATAAGATCCTCATTGCGATTGTGGGGGGCACTTTCCCTTCACTTTGCTCATTGTTTTTTAAACTCCAAAGTAGTTTGTTAGCTTGCTTTGATTTCTTCTAATGTGACTTTTGTCATGACCCTCTCCTTGATATTAAACTAGGAAAAGAACAATTATTTTATGGCGATAGATAACTAAAGGAAAGTATTAAATAAATTGTTTTAATCATTAAGAATGGTAGTAATAATAATGAGAATAAAATAAATAAATAAATATATAATATAATACTAATTAAATAATAATGCAAAATGAATTAAAAATAAAATATCCAAAATATAATTAAATTAAATAATTAAGACAATATTTAAGTGATTAATTAAGCGATTATCAATTTTTAGCTATGCTCCACAGGGTTTCGGGGACGGGGAGTACCTGGTACGGCGGGACGAGTTTTCGGTACGGGGGTACTTTTGGGTCATTTTTTAGGGGACGGCAGGGGGACGGTTGATAAAAAAAATAGGGAATTTTTTAAAAATATACAGAAATTTCAAATGTTCATAGCATAACATTGATAAAACATTCATTCTAGACATTTGTATAAGCTTAATACATATCATTAGACTTGAATTGAGATTTCACATGAGAATCGACAAACAAATTAACAAAATTCAAATGCTTTTCATTATCAATGTGCACACATATCATATAAAAGTCTGATAATTATAACCAAAATGCCCAAAGGCTCCAAGTCTCAACTATGAAATGACATGCTAAACATAAAACTAAGAAAATATATCGCTGTCCAAGGTCCCTAATCAGCAGAAGGTAGGTCTAAATCAGCATCGCCCTCGCCATTAGAGCTCGAGTCTAAGTTAGTGTCAGTGTCCATGTCAATAGAAGGATCTGCCTCAACCAATGGAACCCCAACCAATCCCTCATGTGCATTCTCCTCAATCTGCATAGCATCTTTGGGATTAACATCCCAACGTAAGGCTGGAGTCTAACGATACTGACTATTCTGGCGATCCTTCACTCGGCTGCTCTTCTTTTGCTCTCCTTCACTTCACAAGCCAAATGTAAAAATGAGTTGCTTTTTCTCATTTTAGGGCATATATAAGGCATAAATTAGGTTAAGTGGCATGGGGTGTCCCTTGTGGGCCCACCCATGCCTTTTTTTCATTTTAAAAAACTTTAATTTTTTATAAAAATGTGTTTTTTTTGCTGCTGGGCCATAGGGTACTTCTAGAAGTACCCGGTACGGATGAGGGATGGCTGGGAAGTTTCGGGTACTTCTAGAAGTACCCTACGTCCCCTACCTTTTGCCAAAAGTCCCCTGGAAGTACTAGGTACTTGGAGGGCAAAAGGGGACGGCTAGGGGACGTTTCCTGGCCGTCCCTGCGTCCCCGTTTCGTACCTGGTACGGGAAACGGTATAAAAACATAGGGGACGCGTCCCCGTGGAGCATAGATTTTTAGTTAAGTGAGTAATAATTTTTGTTAAAGGGTAGTTGAACTAAATGTCCTCTTAGATGAGATGAGTTGAACAATAGTTAATTTCCTAAATTTACTTAATAGCTTAATTTGTTAAATGTGTAGCATGGAAATATAGTTTTTTTTTTTAATAAAATTATCCTTAACCAATTGAGTTGCATGAGGAAGATAACTACTTCTTTGTAATAACTAATCACAAGTTATCTTTCTCGATTGAGTTGTTATGTGGGGAAAATAATGTTCAATTATTTAGAAATTAATTGTTTTCAACTAGTTAATGATCTTAATTGGTGGTAAATAACTCTTTTTTTATGCATATCAATAAATAAAAATAAAAATAATTTTTTAGAAAGATGTAAAAAAGAAAAAAGTACACTTAACAATTCCAAAGAAGATAGTAAGAGCGATGACAAATTTGAAAGGAGGAAAATGCAGGCGTTCAATGCCAAAAATCCTAGCCGTTGCAGGTTGTTCACCCTCGGTTGCTGCGGACGAGGATGGCAATGAGGTGGATGATCCAGATGCTGAGCGAGTCAGATTCAATCCTAAAGGATGGAAGACGTCAGCGATGTCTCTTGTCTCCCTTGGGGTGTTTGTGGCTGCAAGTAAAGGCATGCAAGATGGTTATTGCTGTTCGCAGCTGCAGCAGAAAACCCTTGCTTCTGTTGCTTGCTTTGCAGATGATGTTGAAGACGGTGTTGGAGATGATGTTTTTGATGCTTGCGAGGGAGGTGAGGGATTATTCCCTGACTCTGCTCTCTTTTCCCTGGCTGATTCAGATTGTGAGGAAACGGATGTTGGGTGGGAGGTTGGAGACCCTCTTTCCCCTCCTACCCTATCTTATGACGTGGATTCCCCAGATGAAGAGGAGTTCCTCATGGATTTTTTATTGGAGGCTTGTCAGAAGGCGAAAAAAGCTTGTTGAGGTGTCTGTGACTGAGGCCACTGATGGTGCACAGTTTTTGGGTTTGAGGTTTTCCCCTCTAAAGATGCCATGCCCTACACGAAGGATAGTTTGGATTCTGTCCTTCCTCGTCCCTTTTCTCCTGATCGGGAGGTGTGTAGGTCTCAGCCGTTGGTGAAGGAAGTTGCTGCTTCTTCTTTGGTTGGTGTTTCTCTTGATGTGTGCAGGACTCAGTCGTTGGTGGATGAAGTTGTTCCTCTGTCTGCTGCCATTTCTAAGCTTGCTGTTCCTTAGGCTGCTAGCCATGTTCTTACCCCTAGAGGAGTGGAGGAAGGTTGTTCTAATGAGAGTTCTACCACCCTGCACGATTTGGAAGCTGTGCAGATTACCATTGATGTTCCTGATTCTCTTCTTGAGAGTCGGCTGATTGGTTCGGGTGCTCACTTGTTGGCAGATTTTGTGGTAATCATCTCAACATTGACACTGTTCACAGATGGATCTTTCAAATTTGGAAGCTTCCTGGCAAGGTAGAGGTTTCTGCAATGTTGAATGTCTTTTTCCTTTTCATGTCAAGAGGATTGTACTAAGGTCTTGATTGATGGCCCTTGGTTTTTGGGGTTAAATGGTTTAAGTCTCCAAAGCTGGTCGCCGGGTTTCAATCCTATGGTTGATTCCTTCAAGTTTCCTATTTGGGTTCGTTTACATGGGCTTCCCTTGGAATTTTGGAACGAAAAGATTTTCATGTCTATTGCTAACTCTTTCGGGCAATACAGGGTTATTGATAAGATCACCAAGTTTAGAAAGCAGTTGGTATATGCTAGATTCTATGTATTTGTAGAGAAAAATCTGCAGCTGCCCACTCAGGTTACCTTGTCCTCCAAATTTAGTGTTTGGGTTCAGCAGTTAAACTTTGAAGAATCCCCTGTTATCTATCTTTCTTGTGGTAAAGTGGGTCATTCTTCCACTTCTCGTCACAAGAACAAGAAACATCACTTTGTTTGGAAGATGAAAGACAATCAACAAGCTTCTAAGGAGGACTCATTTACTCCTAATCAGAAGAAGATAGATAATCAGCTATCTGCTAAGGAGGACTGCCAGGAAGTTCTGACAGCTGATCTTAAAGAGTGTTCTCCATTGGATGCTTTGAAGATGGGGGAAGGTTCTGCTAGTGATTGCATGCCTCATCTCCTTCCCAAAAAAGTTAGTTTTGAGGAGAAGGATCCTTGTTTTGAGATAAAACAAAGTTCTTTGGAACAGTTTTTTAAACCACCATGATTTTGGTGGGCTGGTAGGTCTGTTAGTCTTGTTGTTTCTTCGGTTGTCTTGTTTTTTGTGGTTAGTTGTTGTTGGTTGTGCTTCGTGATCTATCTTTCTATCGTACAAGGGTCAGGGCCCTTTCAAAAGCCTGCTTACCTAATCAAAAACAATTCTAAAGAAGATCAAAGGGTAACTTTGAAGGCATTCTATAGAAATATACACTTTTTATATAGCAGAAAAATGTAGTTTCTATTGTAGAAAACACAGTCCCTGAAGCAGAAAATACACATTCTTCCTAACACTCTATTGGAGTAGTAGAGTATCATCTAGAAATAATATTAGACACAATTAGCTAACCTGTAGCAACTATATTTTGGCTTGGAACAACTCAACGACGAACTGCCAACAAATTTATTGCACAACATATATTGAAGTCTCCCTTTAGCACACTTCTTGACCTTGCTGTTCACACTTACAGTTCCTGACACTATTTTACAGCAGCTCCATTAAGAGGTATTTTGACTTTAAGAAACTTACAAGTTGAAGCGTCATTGTTAATTTTAAATTTATCAATTTGATGAGTGATCTAGTTTAGCAATAACTTCAAATTTATAACTTGTGTTTTAAAGAACGTTGTGGTAGAAATAAATTATAATTTTAATAAATATGCCAATTAATATGAGAATATTTTATAAGATATGCGTTTTAGTTATTAGTTTTAGTTGTATTTTGATTGGATTTGTTTGATATTAACCTGTTCTTGCATTTTGTTTGGATTTGTTTATATAAACCTCATATGTATCTTAAGACATTGATTGGATATGCTTCCCCTCAACTTTATATAAATGTTATCTTTATCTTAGACTTTGATTAGATTTTTCTTCCATTAATTCTTTTCAATGTTCTATAACTGTTTGACCTAGTTGTATAGTTACATAAAACATAGATTATAAACTGGGACTATAGATGTAATACACTTTGATCCCGTTTGGAAGTAGGTATGTAGGCAGTCTAGTGAAGGAAGAAGATTCTCAATACATAGTCTAGAGATTTTTCTAAAGATTGGATTTCCAACTTGTGCAAAAATTTAAATAAATCATTCTCTCAACCTAATACATAAGTGAATCACTTAGTTAAACTTAAAGGTAAACCTCTAAAGTAAAAATGAGATAAAACAAAATTCATTGTGTACTCAGGAGAAATATTGGATGGATTTGCTTGACTCCCCAAGGCTTTGGGCCGAATTTCAAGACGAGACTCAAGCCTTTTATTTTTATATATATATACTCCTAAAAGATGGCAACCTTGGTGCACTCTAGTAGGAGATTGTAGTCTTCAGTGAGTGACTAAGGACCCAAATGGTCTTGATGAGTCCAAGTCTCTGGCTAGAGCGTGTACCTATCTTATATGGATAGATACCTACCTCGTTTGGATAGCTACCATGCATGGTCTTTATGGATAGATGCTTGAGTATATAGTTGAATGAACACTTAACAACTTTGATTAAAAATTTAACAACATTTTTTTTTTGTGGTAATATTTGAGGTACATGAATTGGGTTGTTACAACTTTCTCCACTATTTTCTTGCCTTACTTGGTTGCAGGACCACAATTTACCTTAGTCTTGTTTGTCTCCAATTGGGATATTGTGCATATAGTTGTAGAGACTATCTTGTCCAGAGCTACTCTTTTGAATCTTTTGCATTTGCCTCCTCAATTTTTGCCTCACATATTTTATTTCCTTACAAGTTATTGACAATTTGACTCATCGTGACATCTTTTGCATCCTATTGATTGCTTTCTTTGTCCTTTGTCTCTGGGGAGAGGTTCTCTAGATCTACATTGTTGATGTTGTGGTCAAATTACTTGTTTGTCCCCTCCCCCATAGCTGCCACTTCAGTGAATAGATCGTTAGTTGTTTTTTTATTCTTTCTTTTTGGACTTTCTCTTCGATTTTGGTATTTTAGATTTGCAATCTGCAGAGTAATTCTTTTCCATTTTGCAAAATCTACAATACATTGTTTTTTCAGCCCAATTGCCTGTTTCAAGATTCTAGACTTCAATTTAAGGGAGATAAAGTTTGGCAGGGACTTGAAATATCTTTCATAATGCATATTCTTGCATATATTCTGAATCTCCTTTCATGATTATCTCATCATAACATTGGTATTTACCTAGAGAGTTCCCTTTTTGTTCCACAATGGTGTGATCCCATTATTCTTTAGGAAAGTTGTAAAGTTTGATCCATGTTGAAGATTTAGAGACTTGAAATCTTATTGGGTTGAAATTTGGTGTCCTCAATCTCATTAGGTGTAGTAAGACATTGTTCTACTAAAAGCTTTGTTCCCACATGAATATGAATTCTCACTAGTTTTTAATTTTGCATCTTGAATCTCTACAAAACATAGTCAACTTCCTTTGACTTAACTAAAGTTTTCCATTAGTTCTATCCTCCTAAGCTTTATCCCTATGATAAATTTAGTAGCCCCTAAATCTTTCATAACAAATTCTAATAAAAGATGTGATTTAATATCCCTAATCATGTCCTTTACTAATAATGAACATGTCATCAACATATAAAATGATAACAATAAATTGTTCACCTCTTTGTTGATAATAAATACGATCAAATTTTGCTCTTACAAATCCCAAGTTCAAAACATATGAATTTAATTTTTGATACTATGTCTTGGGGGACTGTTTTATACCTTTAAGAGATTTTTTATCTTGCAAATCAAGTCCTCCTTAAACATTATCATTAAGTGTTTTTACTGTCATGTAGATTTCCTCCAAATCCCTATGCAAGAAAGTTGACTTAACATCTATTTGCTCAACTTCAAGGTCAAAAGCAAGAATTATATATAACAAAAATCTAATTGACATAAGTTTTGCAATAGAAGAGAAAATCTTATCGAAATCAATTCCTCAACTTGGAATAACTCTTAGCCACCAACCTTGGCTTGTCCCTCTCAATCTTTATCTTAAATCTAAATTTCTTTTTGAAAACCCATTTGTAGCCAATAGTTTTTCTATTCTCTTGCAACTTTATGAAGTCTCATGTTATGTTCTTCTCTAAAGTAGCCATCTCCTCACTTAATGACTTTCTTTGGGGACTTCCTATCCTTAGATTTGATTGCTTCCTTCATAGTTTTAGGCATGCATAATTTAACTACTTGGTAGGTTGTCAAGTACTTGCCATTTTTATACAAAGTCAAGTCGTTGGGTTTTAGTTGCTGAGTTTTGTAAATGAGTCAGTGGTAAGTTTTTGTGACCTTAGGGCTGAGTACTCAATGAGTTTGTCTGGAAAACTTGTGACATGCATGAATGATGCTAGAAAAACATTGAAAAATGCGATTTCCACATTCAAAAACATGATTTTTTGCCTTTTTAAAAATGTGAAATGGCATGCACCATGAATGCTTGTTTTGTCTCAAAGTTCTTCAATGTGGCTTCAGCCCACAAGGGATGCTGTCCTCAAACCCTTGTAAGGGGTGTTGCCACTCAACTCCACTGGGATGTTGCCCCTAGACCCTCATGAGGGGCATTGCCTCTTGACTTTGCTAGGGGTGTTGCCTCTAAACTTTGCTAGGGGTGTTGCCACTAGACCCCCCATAAAACTCATTTAATACATTTTCTAATCATATTTTGCATAAAATTTATATCTTTTAAAATTTTAAGTATTTTTTAAGACGTCGAGTTTTGTTTAGTCAGAAATTTTCTGGTTTGTTGAGTCTGAGTTGATTCAAGTATGTGAGCTATGGTTTTAGGCTCATCATTGTTGGTAGACAACAAAAATACAACAAAAATCAGGTGGGCTATACCTTTTTGGTTGCTTCCTTTGCCAAGTGGACCTCCTCAAGGGTGGAGTATGAGGTTGTGCTTCTTTGTCTGATTCATTTGACACTATTTAAATTAATCTCTTGATTAAGTCCATCTTGAGTTTCTAGTTCAATCTCAAGTGTAGTCTTCTTAGTCTTGTGCTCAAGTTGTACCATTGTTTTCTCCTCATCTATACTTTGCGTAGGCTTAGGAGAATGCTTGATCTCTTTGAAGATCACATTTGGATTGTACACTATCCTCCCTACCTAAGGATTCCATAGCTTTGTATCCCTTACCTCCATCACTATAACTGATGAAGATACACTTCTCTATTTTAAATTCAACTTTGATCTCTTCTCCTTTGGCATGCTTACACATGCCTTGCAATAAAAAACTTTGAGATGCTGTAATGAGGGCTTTTTGCCCATCCAAACCTCCCATAATAGTCCTATCAACAAGATCTGAAAGAGGAGATCTATTAATTGGATAGTAAGTTGTACTCATAGCTTTTGTCTAAATTTTTTGATCCAAATTGGCTCCACTAAGCATACTCCTTGCCTTCTCCATTAATGTCTTGTTCATTCTTTTTTAAACTCCAATATGTTGAGGGGTGTATGGAGTTGTCTTCTATCTATCAATGTCACTGTTTTTATAAAATCTTTCAAGCTTTGTACAACAAAACTCTCCTCCATTGTTTGTTCTCATAACCTTGATCTTCTTCTCAAATTAAGAGCTTTGAACTCTCTAAATTTACAAATCTCTGATTTTTGTCTAAGAAAAACACCCATGTTTTTCCAGAGAAATCGCTAATAAATGATACATAGTAAACTGATGTAAAGGTACATTTACAAGACTAAATACTTCACTAGGAATGAAATCTAAAATTTCATTAGATCTAGCAAAGCTCGAACAAAACTTAACATGATTTTGCTTTCAATATACTATATTCACAAAAGTCAAAATCCAAGGAACAACCAACAAGCCCCTTAGCTATATTCTTAGACTTTAAATTTCTAAGACCTTTCTCACCAATGTGGCCTATGCTTAGATCTAGTAGAGCTTGAACAAAACTTAACATGATTTTTCTTTCAATATACTATATTCACAAAAGTCAAAATCCAAGGAACAACCAACAAGCCCCTTAGCTATATTCTTCGATTTTGAAATACTAAGACCTTTCTCACCAATGTGGCCTATGCATTCATGATACAACATAGTCCTTTTAGCAAGGAGTTTTTTGGTTTGGAGAATCATGAAGCTTAGTATTATTATACTTAACAAAAGTACTAGCATCAAGTCTAAATAGAGTTCCAATGCAAACTCCCTTAGCTAATACTAAGGATCCTCTAACCATTTTACAACCATCCTTTTTGAAAGTTATATACACATCGAAATCATTCATTTTACTTATAGACAACAAATTCCTCTCCAAACTAGGGATGTGCAATACACCAAAAAGAGACATGGCCCTTCCATCTCCAGACATGAGTTTTCAGTCTTCGCAACCATCAGTCTTGAGAAATGTATTATTTCCCAAGTAGACCTTTCCAACATCATAGCTCTCGTGATAAAAAAATCACTCCTTGTGAAGAGTCATGTGGAATGACACTCTAAAGTCAATCATCCATGCATCCTCACATGCATGCATAGCAAGAGCTATAACATAAATATCTCTAGTGTTCATTTAAGGATTTGAATCCGACTCCTTCACCTTCTTCTCCTTGCAATTCGTCTTGATGTGACTGGTTTTGCCACATTCTAGCATTTAATCGTTGACTTACTAGAAGAGTTGAATCTTTTGTTTCCTTTCTTGTTCTTCCTCTTTTTCTTCCAACAACTTTGATAATTAGAGCATCTTTAGTAGATTCCATGAATTGTTGCCTCATCTCTTCAAATAGCAAGGTTCCAACTACCTCCTCATGGTGCAGTTTAGATGTGGTTTTATTAATACCATCACAAGATCAGTCATTTGAATATGGTAGGGAGCATAGTAAGGTTATGGACTGATCTTTCTTGTTCATCTTTACATCTTTGAATTTCAGTTGATTGATAATGTTGTTGAATGCATTCAGATGCTTAGCCACTGAATCTTCATTTCCCATGCTCAAAGAGTACTTCTGTAGGAACAATTTGTTAACAAGCAGCTTTGTTTGATACAAAGGCTAAAGCAACTATCTTGTCCCACAACTTCTGACCTGATTCTTCACTTGAGACATCTTGAAGGCACAATCTAATTTTAGAACTAACCTTTTTGTCAAGTTGGACATACTCATTTGCATCCATTTTAGGATGAACAAAACCAGTCATTGTAATCCACTGATCACAGTCCACTAGCAGGTCTTCTATCTTGAGCATCTAAAGCTGAAGTTAGTATCATTGGACTTCTTAATCTCCATTTTGGATGTGCTAGCCATTCTCTGCATCTAAAATCAAGATCCAACTATGCAATGTTTCAACTCAAATAAGGATTTATACAATAGGGCCAAAATGTCCTCTCCTCCCACAGATTTAAACTTGTTCTTCTAGCTCTCATACCAAATAAAAGGAAATTAGACTAATCCTATGAGAGAAACAATGCAAATAAGTAAAAGATTTAAACAAATATCAGCAGCATAACAACATATGGGAAACCCTTACAGGAAAAAACTAGGAACAATAGCACAACCAAATAGTATTTACTCAAATGAATAAATTTACAATACAACAAGGTTTAATGCTATCAATGAGGATCCTTAACTCTATTTTCTAGAGTCCATCTGACATGCACCTGCAATAAAATTACCTTACAATTTTTATCTGAAGCCTCCAATATATAGACTAAGAAGATTTAGGAAACCACCAATGGTTTGCAAAAACCATGATCTCCAAACTATGAGCCAAGTCTTGTTCCTACTAGTCCAAGTTGGACCCATGCACCCCTCTCCAAGAGTAACTCCTTCCATAATATAGTGTAATTCCCAACCAAGATTCTTGATCCCTACAAACAAAGGGGTGAAATGGTCAAGTCTAGTGGTCCGAATGGATCCATTCGAACCTTTTCCATGATGCTCTTACACACTTAAAATAGCAGTCAAAGATGCTCCACCTAGTCTAATATGTAACCCCCTCTATCAATGCTCTTACACATGTCATAATACAACTTTCAAGTGGTGTAGTGTGTCATCCAAGGAATCTCATGGATTCCTCCAAGGGTGGCATCCCATTCCATGAGGCCCTAGATATTATAATATTACAAATATTAAATAGTTATATTGTACCTAGGATTTGCAAGGTTTATAACACCTAGTCTGAACAATGATAAGTTGCAGGGCTTTCGTTAAAACCTAAAGGTAGTCCAGAGTATGTAAGGGAATGTAAGCCTCTTGGTCCATCTCAAAATTTATCTCAAGTCTGTTTGTGGACAACTCCAACCCATGATATATCATGAGATGGGAGGCCAATGTGCCCGAATTTCAAAGCAAAATGTTAGTTATTATTTTTGATGTATACAAACATTATATTTTTCAAATTGAAGGCCTTGTCTATCGAAAGTCGGGTTTTTTTCTTTCAACCCATACCAGACTTCTGATATTACTTTGGATCCTGGAACATTTGCAAAATTTCTTCTGTTAATTAAGTTTTTAGAGGCACTGCTCAATTTATTTTTAGATTTCAGACCCTGATCTTTTTCAAGTTCATCTACCTCTCATACCCCAACAAGATTTCTTTCTACAACATCAATGAATTCTCTGTATCAAATATTGCAGTTGTTGTAGCATAGCAGTAAAAATATTTTTAGGGAAAAAATTGGTAAACCAAAAGTATAAGATTTAAAAAAAAATCCGGATTCAAACGGGAAAAAATTGTGAAAAAGTTGGGTTTAAAAAAAGGTGTAAAAAATGAGAAAAAGGGACCAAAACTTGTTTTTGAAACTTAAAGGCATTTTAATAGCATAGAGATCTAAAAAGCAAATAAAATTGAGAGTTTAGCCCATGAATTGTGGAATATAGATTTTTGTTGCTTATGTTCATATCGTTGATAGAAATATTTGCTAATATCATGCAACAATTTGCCAAAATCAATAGGTGATTCTCTCCAGTCAAAATCTCCTCCAGTTTCTGACCTCCAATGAGAAATTCAATGATTGACAATTGGATATATACTCAAGACAAAATAAAAATATATAGTCATTGTAATTTATTTGGAATTCCCTTACTAGGGCCTAAATTTGATGATTGTATGGCCATATTTATGTATTTTCTTCATAAAATACGATCAAAATTTTATGAAAACTATCACATGAAAGGGGGGATTTTTAATGGGCCATCAAAATTTCTATAGAATTATTCTGACATACATATTTAGTTTATATATGATTTAGAAAAAAGAAAGTATGTCTAAATATTTGAAGTGCAACTTTGAACGAATAACCTGCCATGAAAATTTTTCTCGACATACAAAGTCAACTATCAAATTAAGGCCCTATCCCTCACTAATATCTATCTCCATATGTTAATCAAGTGCTTGTAATTTTAAATTTTGAGTCAATGAACTCAACCATATTATTGAATGTGCCAATACAATTCCTATTTCAGTTAAGAGTATTGATAAAACTTAGGATATCAAAATTTCATTGTACACTCTTGCTCCCTTGTAAACTAAAGGCCTTCTTGGGTAGTGATATCTTTCTTCGATCAGTCATAGCATGAACTATAATAAAAAGCCCCCAACCACAAGGAAATATACACTAATATCTATTTCAACAAGCAAACTCCTAAATTAGTAGAAACATTAATGGCGAGCTAAAAGAATCAACGAAATAAGATTGAAAGGGGTTCAACTAATTTTGCAATATAAAATCCTATCTTAAATCCTAAACTAGATGGAATAATTATGGCTTGTGAGTAGGTGTCAATTGTTGACCATAAAGCTTATTTGAAAGACTTGATGTCTTTGTGTGGAGAAAGGTAATAGGATACGGCTCTTCTACGAGGATATGGACTTCCTCAAGTTTACATTGCATCCCAAATAAAGATGTCTATCTTGGTTCACTTCTTAATGAATTCATCCGCACTCTATATCCTTGAGTAACATGTGAGTTTACAAAGTTTCATGAATAGTTCTACTTCTTGAACCTCTTGATTGGAAAAATACCTGTTTGACTTCAACAAAGAGTTGATCTGAAGATTGTCTCTGCATGCAACAAGATCACCCGAATCTGGTAGTGACTTGGAGATCCAATTCTCTGGCTTAAATGCCAAATTGAGTATACAGATATACAATAACACTAATTCAAACAGTGTTTATCTAATACTCCAGTACATGTCAACTAACTAATCAGCCATTTCAAATGCACAGAACACTCATTTTTTCAGAAGAAACAGAGTTATGTAAAAATATTACCGCAATCCTATTTTTTAACTAAAAGAGCATTGTGCTGGATAACTGAAGATATGCCAATTTGTTACAGCACTATAGATTAATTTATGTTTCTATGTTAATTCTAGTTGCCTCTACCGCAGCAACAATCTGGAAATAAAATTGCAGCAAACCTTAGACTGGAAACAAAATCATGCTGCAAAGTCATCAGAGCAAACTGGAGGAAGAAAAATGAAAAATAGCATGAAAATGTGTGGGCATAATATATGTCTAGTTGAAATCCAATGCATTAAACTCAAAAAAATTGGCATAAATTGGAGAAAATCAGAAAAAGATGGTGGTCAACGATTTAAAAGAAAAATTGTGTTTTTAAGGCTAAAATTCAGAAATTTTGCCGTTTCACAATAATTGTGATTTGGTGATTTTTTCCTGGTTTATGCTTCTTTGTGTGATAGTATTCCATTTATTGCAGTTTTGGCAATTAAATTTCTGGGACATGGTGAGAATGAGGGCATTCAAGTTCGACATGGTTGACTATTTTTCTTCAACAGAAATGTTTCACAAAGATCAATCTAAAAATTTCTCATCTGAGCTGGTTTTGCTTTCTACTTCATAAAAGTTACTAACTTCAGCTACTAAGAGAAAACAGAAATCACTCTTGGTAATGTATTAAGGTATTAAGTTTATGTCTCATACTGTATTAACATTCAGATGTAAACAAAAAGAAACTAGAATATATTTATTACCTGGTATAAATTCTGGAATACACAGTTGGAACAGAATAGGCACAAGTTTTTGGACTTAATGGCTGCAACAAGACCTTTCTCTGTTTACACTTGACATTACACATCAAAATGAACGATGGCAACAGAAAACAGATGTGGAAATTCCAAAATGCATTCAAGACTTTTTGGTCAAGCTGTTCATACATCTCCCTCAAACACAAGCTGACTCAAACATCTCTATTCCATTGAAGACTAATTTTCAAGCTTGACATAACTGTGCTGATCATTGAGTGACCCAAAAATGGTGTGAAATTGAGAAAAGGGCATTGTAGTGTATTGGAGAACTTCTTTCCATTAAGTGTCCAATTTTAAATGAAATTGAAGTGAAAAGAGACAAAAGGTGAAAAAGCATGCTCCTAGTCATAGTTTGTTCAATGTCAAAAAAAGTGAAAGTGACCTTTGGAGCACTCTTAGTCATAAGCTGTCCAAAGTAAACTTAAAAATATAACAGAAAATGGACAATAAGTTAAAAAGTGTGTGCTATTGTGAAAAGATGTCCAATTTTAAGGTAAAATACACAAAAAGGAACATATGGTGTCTTGGAGTGCTCCTTTTCACTATGTGTCCAAGTCAAGTGAAAATTAATACAAAAAGTGCCCATCCTTGTGTGTGAGCGTACTTTTCTCCATTGAGTGAGTATTTTTTACTGAAAACTGAAAAAAGGACATGCCTATGCAATGGAGCGCTCCTCTCTGAAGGAAGACAAGTTTTGTCAATTGCAAAAAAGGGACATTTATGCCAAAGTCGTGCTTCACTCCTCATTGAATGGACAAATTTCATATGGAAGAAGCAGCACACTTTCAGCAGATTTCCAAGGCTTGCAGTAGAATCTCACACTCAGTTTTCAGTGTTTGCAATCATCTTCAGTGGTCTTGTTGCAGATTTCACAGCTATCACATGCCTTTTTCCATAGATTTTCAAGAGTTTGAACTTGAAGTGGATGTTTTGAGGCAGATTTCAACAGATTTCCATGAACACAAAAGGCATCCATTGAAGGCTTTCATCATCTTTAGCTAGAGTTTACAACACAGTTACCAGGTTCAAAAATTCAAATAGGTTTGGCAGGCCAAAAATTCAAAAATCCAGAATTTTCAAAGAAATTTGGTGAAGTTTCTAAATGAAATAAAAAATTCAGAATAATCCATCTGATCCAAAAAATCCAAATCCAGATGGATTTGAACCAGAGCCTGCTGGATCTGGTAATAGTGGTTTATAGCAGTAGGCTATTGTTTACTTCATTGACAATAGTTTCAACATGTATTTTGTGCAGTTCTGACAGATTGGTCAGGGTTGTGTCAGCATCTTTATTGGTTTTGAGGGAAGTTTCAGTCATCATAAGGGTGGTATACCACAGATTGATAAGATACTGGGAGTTTTATCATTTCTTTCACTATTCATTGAAAGAACTTCAAGGTTGATGATTTGATGTTTGCCAAAGGAAAATGTGTGGTGTATCGTACCTTAGAATTCCAAACATCAAGTTGCTGATTTGTTCAAAATCAATTTTCCACTCTCCATGATGGTCCTAAGGTTTTGTAATCAAGGTTTTTGTCAAGTAGCCATGCCAAGGATGGATTTCTAGGAGTTATGTGTGACAAGGCTTAGAGTTTAAAAAATAAGGAGTTTTGCAAGTTTATAGAAATGATCCAATGATGGGGTTTTTCAGATTCAAGTCACCAAGATTCCTTGGTGATTTGTTGATGGTCATTAGGGTTTCAAATTTCTTTCGGATATCTGTCATGATTCAATGAGGAAGTTGCAACTAAATCTATGACAGGAGCCAATTATTAGACTGTCTATTTATAGCCTTTGTTTTATTAGAGGATTGCTATTCTGAAATAATCATTTAGGAAAATTTATTTAGAGGCAACTTATTTTAGGATTTCTTGTTTTAGATGATTTATTTCAAACAATTTTGTATTTAAAGTTTGCTTGGATTGTAAGAAAACTATTTTTAGCATGGGAATTGAAGTATGCTATTTAATTTATTTATTATGCATAACTTTGGAAAAAACTTCTAAATAAGTACTCTATGCACTTAGATTTTAAAGAAATGGTAATTTTGTACCTACTTGTGGGAATTGTTGTTCACGCTCCTTGTTTTGTCTGATGTGTTGATGTGGCACATTGAATAGAACTATGTTATTCTGCCTTGTTCTTGGTAGGGGCCTGCTTTTTCCTTGTGGGCTCGTCTTGGAGAAACCTAGGCAAACCCACTTTGAACACAATAGTACTTTGCAAAACCTTTAGCGAACCCTCAAAGTTTTGATGTATTTTTTAATATTTTTTGTTTTTAAATTGTTCTAGGCATTTGATTTTGACTTGGATGCATTAAAATTAATCCCTAACCCTAAAAAGTGTCTTCTAAAGCATTTGAAAGACAAACAAACTATTTTACCTCATTGTGAATTCAAAACACAAAAAAAATTCACTTTTGCTGAACTTGTAGTCTTGCTTGCCAGCACACGAATAGAGTTGAAGATTGATTGGTGAAGGTTCCAAAATGCTTGGTTTGCTATTCATATGTGTGTGCAAGAGCCCATTTGTTGCTAAGGAGATCATAGAGGAAAGTTTTTGCAAAAGAGGTATTGGTATTTTTTTCTACTTTTTTGTTTTATAAACAAACTCTCTATTTTTGTTTTCATTTTTCTTTGAATCTAGGGCATATACTTAAATTTTTAAAATGAATTAGGTTCTATATATTTTTTTTGCGTTCATTTGTTTTGAATGTGTTGTTTATCAAATTTGTTGCCATAAGAATTACAATAGAAGCTAGTTCTAGCTCCCTAGGCCAATACCACTTCAAAAGAGACCCAAATTCTCTCCTTTGCAAATATGCTGAAATGATACAATAGTTTCCAAGTGATGGGAGTTATGTTTGGATTTACAATAGGTGTGGTGTTATGCATTCAACCTCATATAGTTTGGTGAAAGCCCATTTTTGTGGCATTTTTGAACAATGCATCAAAGCTTGCCCATGAGAGAATGGTCTATCCATTCCATCATAGTAAGTTATAGAATATATTATGAATAGGAGAGAAAGCAAATGAAGTAGCAAGTTATAGATTAAATCATACTTTGGCAAAGAAGGGATCTCGAGGAATGAGGCCCCCTTCTCCACCATCTAATCTTGAACTTGTGGTGGAAAGCCAACTATTTTTGGCCATACCCTAAAGAACAACCAAAGGCCTTTGCACATTAGAGACCAAAGGGACCATTGAAAATGTCATTTAACAATGAGTCTTAAGGGATTGTCAATCAACATACTGCAAGATGTATCTATGCAAATGGGCTGGCTTTCAATGTTGTTCATTCACCATATTGGCTTTAAATGGTGAAAACAATTGATAAGGCTCCATAAAGGGTACAAGGGTTTGTATTTTAAGAATGTGTGTAGCTCTTTTTTGGAAAAGTAGGTGAAGTTTGTAGAGGATTTATTAAAGCCCATAAGGGTTTTGTGGGCCAAGATAGGGACGTCCATTGTTTCTGATGGATGAAAGTATGCAAAAAATTGGGCATTGCAGTGACCCCTAAAGGGCAATGTTTTTGAGAGTAGTGGATTGTGAGGGGGAGGTGAAGGATTGTGCATTTATAGCTAATATCCTCATGATGGCTATCGAGCAAAAGGGGCTTCAAAACATTGTTCAAGTCATAATGGTTTGCCAAAAATTATAGAGCAACTAGTTTATTAATTGAGGAGTGTTATTCACACATATTTTGGACACCTGTTGTTCACTCATTTAACCTTATGCTACAAAAATTGGCACCAAAATTGATTCTATCAAATAGGTGTATGCCAAGGCCAAAGAGATCCAAAATGTTCATCACCAACAACCACATGTTGTAGGACATTTAGATCATTCTTGAAATTAGAGCTACTGAAGGCGAGTGAAACATTAAGATTTTTTTAAGATTTATGTTTAACTTTAGTAAATTTTTTCAACTTAATTATGTTTTCGTTGTTTTAAATTTTTTAAAATTTGGTTTTCACATAGGTTGTTGAGAATCGTTTTGCCTCCAACATAATCATCTTGAGATGACTTGTGAAGGTTTGGGAGGCACTTTCTAACATGATCATAAGCTAAAGTTGGTCCATATGGAGGGAATCCACAAAGAGGGCAATAAATATTAAGTATAGGATCCTAGTTGACATTTGGTGGGATTGTGTCAAATATCTCCTTAATTTCACTAAGCCCATTTTGAGTACGGTCCATTTTACCAATATGGATAGATTGGAGATATTTGACGTAAGCAACTCAATGATTAAGAAGATGAAGACCATCATAAATGAGAAAGAGTAAGATCTTGAAGAAACTTTCTTTAAATAGGTGAACACAATTATTTTAGAGAGATGGAACACAATGACCGCTTGGCTACATTTTCTTGCTTTCACATTGAGTCCAAAATACTATAGTGTTGAGATCCTTTTTGTGCCAACAAGGATTGCCCCATATAGAGATTTTGAAGTTGCGAAAGTGTACAAGGCAACATTATGTAGACTCTTTCTTGATCTTGATTTGTGGAATGTAGTTATGAGTGAGTTCATTGATTTTGTACACTCTAATGGTCAAAGTATTGAAGCTCTTTATGAAAAATTCAAGAAGGATGTTCACAGTTGATGGTGCCTCCATGGCCAACAATTCTGACAACTACAATCTCTTGTGATCAAATTTTTATTGCAAGTTTTATAAATTTTAAATTTTTTAATCTTTGAAGTTCCATTTATAATTTTTTTCTTTTTTTCTTTTATCTTTAAACTCTCTAAATTTGTCTTAATAGGTCACTAGTTCATATACGCTTGAGAGGAATTGGAGCACATACTCCATCCACTTAGTAAAGCGCAACCTACTATATTTAAGAAAGACAAAGGACTTAGTTATGTGTATTCACCTATTTTTACACAAACAAACTAGCTACAAGGAAGGGGACATGATGAAGTGGGATATCAAGCTAGAGGATTTTGACTTGGATGCTTTCACTTCCTAACTTGCTGCACTTGATGTTAATGATGAGCCAGCTAGTGAGAATGTGAGTACCAATGGCACTACTTAGGGTTCTTCTAATATACCGATACCTACATCATCTAATAATAACTAATATTGATGATGGTGATAAAATTTTTGAAGATCCATATGATGCCGAAGCTTGATCATTGATGGCTAATTGTTGCAGTTTTTATTTTTAATTTTGTTATCTATCATTACATTCAAGTTTGACTAATTGACATTAGTATTTTTAATTTTTATGTTGGTTTTGTTCCTTATGCTATGTAGTAATTTGAACTTTTTTTTGGGCAAAAAGATAATATATAAATCAAAGAAAGTTAACTACATGAAAACCAAAGAGATTTCCAGATAGCCATTGCTAGAATGGAAAGCACCAGAAGGAGAGTCCACCAAGGGTACTCACAAAACCAAACATCACAACACATAAACATATCACAAAAAGCACTATAATCAAGACACACGAACCCACACCAACTACAATCAATCTCCTTTGTCTTCATGGATCAGCTTAAGAAAACCCTGAACCTTCTCTTGAGTCAAATCAGCCCAATCTCCCACATTCCAGCCACTTGGACCCTCAGAGGCCCATTTAGCTAAATAGTTAGCCACCTTATTCCATTCTTTGGGGATGTGGACAAAAGAAATAGAATCAAAGTTTGTATCTAGATTGAAAATCTGCTTGGCCACCAAATCTAAACGCTAGGAAGACTCTTGAAAACTCCTTTTGTTTAGAAGGGAAACCAAAATCAAAGCGTCAATTTCACAAACTCTTTTCCAACCCATAGAGCAAGCACAAACCAAAGCTTAGAAAATTGCCTAGGCTTCCATTTGATGATTATAATGAATACCCATATGCTTAGAGAATAGAAACTAGACCATTCCTCTACTATCATGGTTAACACTATCGATCCTTGCAGCACCAGGATTACCACGAGAGGAACCATTTGTATTTATTTTTAGGAAATCAAAGGGAGAAGGAACCCATCTTCCAGACCTGTTCACCCTCGAGGACACCTAAACTCTACTCCCAGGCTTGACTTGAGAGGAAGATGGGAGAAATAACTCCAAAATCTTAACAAGCATAAATCAGAAGAAGTAAGCCGATCATTTGAAGAAAATATAGCTTCTTTAGTTTCTGTGATCATACCTTTAATCTTAAACCAAACTTGCAAGGCTCCCCTCTGGCACCCTTGAAAAATTTGATGATTATGTTCTAGCCAAATTTGCCAACAAATAAAAGGAGGTCCCATATCTCAGGCAATGAGGAGGAAGAAAGTAGAGGTGGGAGGGCTTCCCATACTATTCCAAAGCTCAACCAAGGAAGTAGCATGGACGAATAGACCTTCCACCAGGAACTCCATATTTCCATAGAGTAAGTTATTGAAAAAATAGATGACTAGAGCTCTCTTCTTGACAACCACAAAGAAATCAAATAGAGGGTCCTTGGAAACCATGCTTTCTTATATTTTTCCCAAGTGAGACATTTATTATGGTATGAAAGCCACATAAAAAATTGCAGTTAGGCCATACAAATTTGTTCCAAATTCTTTGCCACCAAGGAAACTCAACATTCTCCTCCCTCCACAAAGCTAAAGTATGATACCCAAGAGAGACACAATACACACCTTTTGGATCATGGCCCTAAGCAAGAGTATCAAACTCCTCCAAAGAGCTACAAGGTCTCACAGCTAGGATAGAGGCTAAAGTATTACACTCCTTTGCTAATCCTCCAATAGGCCAAAGTTGGGGCTCTTTCCATCAATGAACTAAAGAGCACCCCACTTGAATGGATTGCTTAAAATCCGCCACTTTGGACCATCTAGCTTCTAGGAAAAGGTCACTAAGAGATTGAAGCTAAGGGAAAGAAGAAAGAACAGAGGGATGATTGTCCCAAGAATCACCCCAAAACAAAGCTCTATTGCCCTTATTAGTAATCTAGAAGAGACCTTTTATAAGCAAAGCTCCTCTTTTCAAAGTAGTCCAAATCAATGAACTTCTCCCATTTAACTCCACTCGTGTAATACAAACATCATCCACTCCTCCCAAGTATTTGAAGTTGAGAATTCTTTCCCATGACTTGTCAAGATTTTTGTACCATCTCCAGTACAATTTGGCGGCTAAAGCTTGACAATTGAGCTCTAACTTTTGTAGACCAAGGCCCCCAGCTTTTAAAGGGCTATAAACCAGTCCCCAACTAGCTATACTCCATTTTTCAATTATCAAGGTTGCCTACACATAAAATTTTTCGAGAGAGACTATCAAATTCTTTAAGAAAACTTTTGGGAGTATATAAGAAATCTATTAACGGGAAAAGCATGCAGGACATATTTTAATGGAGTCAAGCAGCCATCAAAGGATAGCCATCTCAAAGTTCAATGGCTCACCCACATACGAAACTAATCTAAGATTTTCTTCCATTGGTCATGTCAAGGGCTCCCAACAGAGAGGGGAATACCAAGGTATTCCACTGGAAAAGAAGCAATCTGGAAATGAAGGATGCTAGTGATTCTATGTTGAATACGCTCTAGAGTGTGGAAAAAGAAAATACCAGTGTTACCCCAAGTTTCTGGGACGGGGACGACAGGGGACGGCGGGACGAGTCCCCAAGTTTCCGATTTTTGAGGCCAAATTTGGGGATGGCGGGGGGACGGCTATATAAAATATAGGGAAAATTTAAAATATTCATATGAAAACATGGATAAAGCATGCATAATATACATTATAGAACCTTAACATATAACATGTGTGTTCAACATTCTTTGTCAATACTAAATACGCATTGAAAATTCAGAATTAACATACATGAATCATGATACAACCTCCAAGTTATAATTTATAAAACTTATATCAAATTACATAAGGTTATTTCCAACTCACAAATTGGGTGAACATTTGTGATTATAGTGAAGATTGTTTCACCTAGGTTATTGATTACTTGGAACAGAACAATAATGAATAGTTGAGGCATCTGAAGGCATAATTATTGTAGTTTGGTGGGAGTGTGGACTACTAGAAGTAAATTCAATGCTGTTGTATTGTCTGATATGGATTTGAGCAGTTAAATGTTTGGGACAATTGCTGCACTCTAGGAGTTTCAAGCATCAAATTACCTTAATATTCAGCCTATTTCCAATTTTGAAGAACTGTTTAAAAAGGTCAAAATCCTAAGTCTTTGTACCTAAAACCTGTTAGTGAACAACAAGCAAATAAATTAAAGTTTACACACTTCGGGAATAAATTTTTGTTATTTTCATATATCTCTAATAGAGCAGCAAATATTTATCTTGTGAGTGTTCCAAATATTGTGAAAGATATATGAAAATAATTTAAACCAACAACTCAAAAACCAGAAAACTATTATATACTATTTTTTAATTTTAAAACATGCTTTGACGCGTCCCCGGGATGGTCGGGGGACGGCTCAGGTGTCCCCTAGCCGTCCCCGGGATTGTTGATTGTCCCCTTTTCCCCGTTAACCATTTCCTCGTTTCGAGGACGTTTCCCAGCTTTTGAAAAAAAAGGGGACGCCAGGGGACCGTCCCCCAGCCATCCCCCTATACTGGGACATCTCGGGGACATGTACGGGCCATTTTGAGGGAGGGACGTGTCCTTAGGTTTCCCTGGAAAATACTTGATTTTTTTTCATTAATTTATTGACTTGAGGCAAAAGTGTAGATGTCCAACCCTTTTTTGAAAAAAGTTGCTTCCCCAATCTTGGCCATTCCCATAAGAGTAGTGCCATCCACAAATTGGAGGTGAGATTGAGGATCATCATTTCTGTTCTAGATTCATCCCTGAATGAATCCTCTCTTTTTATAATGCTTCAACAAGCGCCCAAGGTCTTCAACCATCAAAATAAAAAGATAAGTCTGTTCTAGATTCATCCCTGAATGAGTCCTCTCTTTTTATAATGCTTCAACAAGCGCCCAAGGTCTTCAACCATCAAAATAAAAAGATAAGGAGATAAAGGATCTCCTTGCTGAAGCCCTCTAGAAGCATAAAATAGGGAAGAGGGAATCCCATTTATCAACACAAAGAAAGAAGTCGACATCACACAACTCATGACCTAGTCAACCCAGTTGGAGCGAAAACCAAAAGCCAACAAAAAGGAATCCCATTAATCAACATAGAGAAAGAAGCCGACATCACATAGCTCATGACCTAGTCGACCGAGTGGGGGCCAAAACCAAAAGTCAACAAAATATTTCGAAGAAAAGACCAATTGAATCTATCATAAGCCTTAGACATATCAAGCTTGATGAACATGGCTTTTTCTTTGGAGTTGTGCATAGATTGAATGGCCTCCGTTGCAACCACAATACCGTCTAGAATTTGGTGCCCCAACACAAAGCCACTTTGCTCATAGAGATCAGGTGGGACTAGCACTTTAAACACTCCGCAATAATTTTAGTGATTATCTTGAAAATGATATTGCAGAGTGCCATAGGACAAAAAGAATCCAAGGAAGAGGCTCCTTTTTGAGGAATAAGCGCCAAGAAAGTAGAGTTGATGGCCTTAAGCATTTGTTTATTTGCTCGAGACTCATGAACAACCTCAAGCTAATCACTTTTTAATATCTCCCAAAACTCTTGAAAAAATTCAATGGGAAAACCATTGGGCTCAAGAGCCTTGCCTTTCTTCATCTGGAACACAACCGACTCCACTTCTCCAAACAATCATTGGGACAAGGACAAGATCTTGAAGAATGGGCATTCTTAGATTCCTTTGTTGCATGCAAGAGGAAATTAACAACATGATCATGATCAACTGAGGAAGACTCTCCTCTATTCAAAGCCTCTTTAAAAGATAGGTTTGGGGGGGTCCTTTGGACCCCTGAAGACCACCATGCAGGTAGCAACTTTCACCATACTGAGCAAAAAACCAAAAAAATAAAAAAACGTGGTTATAGCACCCTAACTAAAACCAAAACCACAAATCTGCCCCAAACAGCCACAAAAAAGGAGTACTATAGGAAGATTCAGCGCTAGCACCAAAGAAAAGACACTAGCAAAGACAACCCCACCACCACCTCACAAACGACGCCTAGTAGTGACCAACCGATGCCAGATCGGTTGTAGGAAAGAGGCCAACGACATCACTAGACCGCATAGATAGTAGCGATGCCATGCACCTCTCCTGCTTGCGTGATACTCCATTAACACGAATCTGAACCAACACCCATAATCTAGCTTTAGGTTTTTTCCTCTTGGTATTTTGAACTTAATTAATGCTGCAAATTTATATATATTTCTGATTTTTATGTTTCTATATGGATGAACCCAAAGCAAACCCAACCCCCAAATATTTTTTGACCAAATCCATGAACTAAACTTGTGAACTTGAACCCAAACCAATACCAAGATCAGTAACTTAGGGATAGAAATTAGTGATTGTTGCAAGTTTTGTATTGCAGCTCTCATTAATGTAGGTAATTATGGCTTTGTATGCAATTCGATTCATTTAATTTGCTAAATCTTGTGTTTAATCTGGTTAATTTTTTAGACCATTGTAAGTAGATTCCACACTTGAAGATTAACTACTAACTGCAAAGTAGCTAAAATGAAAAACTGCCAATCAAAACAGCAGATTTTAGTATGCTAAACTACAAACAAATATTGTTGAAAATTTGAATAGCAAACATTCACACATCTAAACTCCCAATGTCGCATATATATTTTATTAAAAACTAAAAAGAATTACATTGCATGGATGGAATCAATCACTAATTACATGAGAGATTTAGAAATTGTTTCCACAAAGCCCAAAGGACTCTCCTCCATCATGGCATACTAGCGTACCTGCTTGAGTGGAACAACAAGTAGCTTGTATAGGCCACCCTCTTGAACTCCTCTAGCCAAAACTCGACCAAGTTTAGGGCTTTGCTTTCTAATGATCATTTCTTAACCATCAAACTTAGATAAGCATCAAACTTAGATATATGTTGTAGACCTTTTATGCAATAATTAAAAAGAAGACTCTTCTTTAAACTAGGAACATAAAAGGCATCATCTAGTTCAAGAACATCACCTAAAGGCATGCAAAAAGAAATAGGAGTCCAATCCAATAATTGGACAAGTGGAATAATTGCTCAACTCCACTTGTTTGCCATCCTCTTGTTCTTGAACTCTATTGGATGCCTTCTTGTTGAAGGTTGTGTGTTTGGATGCTTCATTGTCCACATACCACCCTACCCTAGAAATAGTGTTAGTAGATAGGCATGATACCATGGAGAAAGGTGTCTTAAGCCTAGATGTCAACTCATCCACCTTGGTGGAAGTTTTTGCACTCATTGTAAACTCCTGTTGCTTTTTGGTTTTCTTCCTCCCAAGACACTGAGATGCATAGTAGCCCATCTTGTGGCACATGAAACACTTTGTGTGAATCGAGCCTTTCTTCTCTTGGTCCAAACAATCTGATTTGTCCTCCTTGCCCTTTTGACCCTTCCCAAGTCCTCCTTTCTAACTAGTGTTTCTCATCTTCTCAATGAGGGCTAGTTGTTGACTCTTTGACTTTAGTTGAAACAATCTCCAATTTGGTCCTCTTGGAAAAACTCATTTCAAAGCTTTTCAAAAGTAGGAAGCTTCTCATGAGCACAAACAACTTGAACAAATGGGTCCCAAGATGGAAAGAACTCCTTTATAGTTGTGGACACTAACTCATCATCCTCCACCTTCACCCTAATAGTAGCTAGTTGATTTTGAAACTCAATGATCTTCATAAAGTAACGAGCCATTGTGTTTGTATTGCTCATGTGTGTGGCATTGAGCTTGTTCTATAGCAACAAATTGTGGGAAACGTTCAGTCTGATATAGCGTGATCAAGGCATATCACATCTCCTTCAATATCTTCTTTGCAATGTGAGGGATCAAATTTACCATCTCCGAATCTAGGATGATTTGCTTTGCCTTGGCTGATTTTGTTGGAAATATTGTTGTCATTGATGTCAAAGGCGTGGAGATCTTTTTGTCAATGAAGGAAATTGTTATATCAAGAAGGAATCATTCTGCTGCTATAATATGCCTTGATATCTGCATGCTGGGAGAAGAAATAATTATAAAGCATATTCATTATGATGCTGCCCGACCTCCTCAAGTGGCGCTCACATTGGAGAAATAAACTAAAGTCATTTATTATTAAATATGGCCGACTCCCTTCATGCAAGCACCACCTTTTGAAAAACAAAAACAAATTAAATTATATTTATGAGGCCAACCTCATAAAGGCAGCACTCAAAAATAAGTTATCTTTAAGAAGGCCGACCCCTTTTGAATAGACTCCCTTGGTGAAGAGGCACATAAAAGGTATATAAAGAAGAGGATGTGGAAGGAAAATAAGAAAGCAACACAATGAAATATCATTCGATTTAGAGCAGATCTAGAGCAGTCCAAGAGCAGAAAAATTATGAAGAATATTTCAGGTTTGTTTTGAAGAAAGTTGGAGCAGAATTCTAAAGCATAACAGCAGAAAACTAAATGAGTTATATGCAGATTTAAGAGAGGAGTATATACAGATTTAAGTGAGAAGTATATGCAGATCTAAAAGGAAGGTGTATGGAAATGATTGTATCACTTTTGTGAAGAGCATTTCATCCACAAGAGAGGAGTATATGCAGATTTAAGTGAGAAGTATATGCAGATCTAAAAGGAAGGTGTATGGAAATGATTGTATCACTTTTGTGAAGAGCATTTCATCCACAAGATCTTTTATGAAGGCAAATTTATTGATCATCATTCATTGAAGAAGTTATATTCAAGAAGACAAGACTTTGTTGAGTTAGAGGTTGGTGCCTCATATTGGAGAGGTTAGTGCCTCATATCAAAGAGATTGGTGTCTCTTGCTAAGTTGGTGCTTAGTGGTGGGGATTGGTGTCTCCAATGGGTTGGTGGCTACAAAGATTAAGTGGGGATTGGTGTCTCCAGTAGGTTGGTGCTTACAAAGTTTGTAAGAGAATATATATATATATATATATTGCTGTGGTTTTCTCCCGAAAGGGTTTCCACGTAAATCTTGTGTTCTTCTTGTGTTCTTAATTGCTAGATCTTGTATGATTATTGTGGTTGATTAAGTTTTGAAAAAGTAAAAGATAGTCTTATACTGATTCAAACCTCCCCCCCCACGCCCCCGCCCCAGCCCCCGCCTCTCATTATAAGTGTGTGCTAATCAATTGGTATTAGTGCCGGCTCCTTCAAATTATAGCTTAATCACTAGAAAGATCTCAAGAGCACACATAGCTTGCCAAGAAGGATTCTCCTCCAATAGGGCTCCATTGTTCGATGGAACCAACTATGCTTTTTGGAGCATAAGAATGCACACTTAATGGCTCTTGGCTTCGATATTTGGCAATCAGTAGTAGGTGGTTATAAAGCTCCTGCATCTCCATCGACGGATAAGGATGGAAAGAAGGCTAGCGAGAACAGTGCAAAATGCATGAATGCAATCTTGTGTGGTTTATTGAAATCAGAGTTTGTTAAAGTGATGCATTGCAATTCAGCAAAGGATATGTGGGATAAACTTAAGAATACTTATGAAAGAGGATGACAAGGTTAAGAAGGCCAAGCTTCAAACCCATAGGAGACAATTCGAAAGTCTAAAGATGAAGGATGAAGAAATCATTGCCGCCTATTTGCTCTGCATGGTTGAGATTGTGAATACCATTAAGGGTCTTGGTGAAAAAGTAGAATACTCAATGATTGTGCTCATCAGACTTGTTATGTTAGGCTAATTGAATATGGTTTGTATGAGGTGCAATCTTCATTTTCACAAAACTCCAAAGATCAACCTCCTCTAGTAGCAGCCACAATTTTCACTTCTAAGGTGTAAACTTGGAACTGCCCTCTAGACAGTCACTCTTTGAGACTAAGACTAGTCATATCTACAACTCCTAGAACACACTCAAACCAAAGAAATCAATAGCCTATCACAAGTATAGATCATAGATCAACATGTAAATCATTGGAGCACTTGGGGCATCCCACCCTACAACCTCTCACAAGTCCAAATCTCTTCTATCATTGAAGACACTTGGACATCACATCCTTTGAAATAAATCAACCACCTATCTCAGGTTAAAATCAATCTTCCAATTATTGGAAGACCTTGGGCATCACACTCGCAACCTATCATAGGTCCTTGTACCTCTCACAAACATGGATTGGCTTCAATTGTTGAAGCTCAAGCATCACACTAATTCCTTTGACAATTCCCTCTCTCAAGTAGCAGCTCATTCCACACACAGATCTATAAGATTTCAGATTATGTGCTTCAATAACATGTCAATTTTCAAACCATGGTAAGAAGATTACACACTTATAAAAGTAACCCCAATTGCAAAGTAGCTTAAAATGGAAAAAAACTCCAATCAAAATAGCAAAGTTGAGTACACTAATCTACAAATACATACTGCTGAAAATATCATAGTTGGAATACTCGGCGTTTGCAAGTACTCGGCAAGCCCAAAAAACTCGGAAAAAACTTGGCAAAAAACTTGGGAACTTTAAAAATTGCTTAAACTTCACTAAAAATGCATTTTTTTTGCAAAATTCAAAGATAAGATGCATCCAATGAGTCAATAAATGAGTACATAAATGAGGATAGTTGTATTTAATTGATTTGAAAGCAAATTGGGTACAAAATGGCATCCTCATGTGGAATGCGCTGATGTTGATATTCTGAAACAAAATGAAAATAGCAATTTGTTTTTGTAAAAATGAAATTAAATACTACATTAATATATTTTACAAATTTACATCTTCCTCTTTCCCATGTCTAGTGAAAACTAGGGGAGAGGTAGAACTAGACGATATTATAGATGAAGACTTGTAGGCAAACTTGGAAACTTGGACTTAGAGAGTACCTAGAAAATCAAATGAATTCAATGGGAGTTTGAGGGCAATGCCCCCAATGGGGTCAAGGGGCAATGCCCCCAATGGGGTCAAGGGGCAGTGCCCCTTGTGGGGGTTTGGGGGCAATGCCCCCATTAGGGTTGAGGGGCAGCACCCCTCTTGGGGGTTTGGGGGCAATGCCCCCAGCAGGGTTGAGGGGCAGAACCCCTCGTGGGGGTCTGGGGCAACGCCCACAGCGGGGTTGAGGGGCAGCGCCCCTCGCGGGGTCTGGGGGCAGCGCCCCTAGCATGCTCCCTGTCGCGATACAGGGCGGCGTTGAGGGGCAGCGCCCCCTCCGCCAACACCAATTTAAGGTTTCCAGAACCATACAAAACTCCATGGCGCACCTCATTTTCATGATTTTTGGAGTGGCAAAAAATAATGTTGAAAAAGCCCAAATTAAGACCTTGAAAACCACACAAACCGCAAAAAATGAATCAAAATTGCCTTTATTCTGCCTGCAAGTTTCTTTTTGCTAAGAGGCCGAGTTTTTTTAAAAAACTCTCCGTGTTTTTTTAAAAAACTCGCCAAAAACTCGGCGAATTTTTCCCAGGGAGTACTTGCACCAAAAACTCGCGAGTTTTTGGTGAGTTTGCCATCTATGGAAAATATGACAAAATACTCACAAATTTGAGCCCTCAATACTACATCTATTTTCTATTAAAGTTGAAAAGAATTACATTCTACTAGCTCAACACTCAAATATACTCTCTTTATTTGTTTTAGTGATGTGTCCTAGCTCTCTTTTATATAACAAGAGAACTCCAGGTTTTATAATAAAAAGTTCCCATCTCAGTGGAGTGCCCAAGGTAGGAGAAAAATAAACCAAAGCAAAAGAGTGCCTTGTTCTAAAATAAGAACAACTTCTCATAGAATTAGAATCCATTCTAAATATAAAAAACAAATGGTGTCATGATAAAAGATAGAAGGAATGTGCCTACCTAAAATTAAGTAAAACAAAGCAAAAAGAATGATTGTTGTATTGAATTTGGTGAGTGCGCCTATTGAAGAAAAATTGCCGAGCAACAAGCACAAAACTAACAAATCCAATTCTAAGTTTTGTGTTGTAACTCACTTTCTAGCCCTTGCTTTTAGCTAGAGAGTGTGAGCATTTGTTAGCTGTTATAGGTTGTTTGCTTTCAAGATAAAAGAAATAAAAATCTCTCATCTTGCATAGAAGTGCTGGAAGGTTTTGTGCCCTTGCCCGAGAACTAAAAAGATAGTCAATTTCTTTAGTTTGTTTGCAATGCATGCTTAAAACCCACAAATGTAACTTGTACATATTGGAAAAAGCTAGAGGTCATTTCCTTAAGTTCTAGGTTTTGTTTAGTTTTTAGTTACAAGGGAGCTTTCCCTTCTAATTTGAAGAGAAGGTTATTTTTACACACTTACTTTTTGTTGTCTTGAAAGGGACAAACTAAAATGGTAATAGTTTTTGGCACCCACATCATGAGCTTCCTCATGAATTGAGAAAAGACATATGCTCTATTGATGTCCTAGCTTTTCCTGGTAATACATGTGACACACGAAAGGTTGATGTGCATTTCACAGAGTCACTCACAAGTGTTGTCAAGCTGTATAATTTATAATGCAGACCTAGCAAATACTGTAATGAGTTCACTCAAGGCTGTGAATCCAATCTGGTTGTGCTCAGATCTGTCTTGCTGATATTTTTATTAATATATTATTATATATAGTACTCTCCATTATTCTTGTTAATTATAATTGTCAGCTTCCTAATTATCAACTAACTTGTAACCTATCAAAACCAAGTATAATAAGATTATTACATAATAGCACACAGCAATTTTTCATTTTAGAAATTTTTTCCCAAGGAACCTAATTTTGGAATCAAGTTCAGAAAAGTATGTCTAAGTGATTAAGAAAACTCAAAACATCTAGTGAGATCCCTAGCAAAACCATTAGTGACATAGTATGGCACAGAAATTTTCTTCCATATTTTTGTAATTAGTAGAAGGATCATCAAAGCATGGTTTACTTGGCATGGTATGATGATCGACTAAGACCACCATTGCTTAGTTTATGCATTAATCAACGTCATTTAAATGGAAGTACACACTATATATGTGTATAACTCTGCACCATTTATTATCATCAAGGAAATGTTGCTCATATTCAGGACAATAACAAAAATATTTGCAGCCCTACTACATCCTGGAACATTAATCTTCATATTCAAGTATTAACCTTCCACAGTTGAGGAATATAAGTTTATGGAGGGACAATATTTGGCATTAATGCAACCTTTCTGAGAGGATTGAGCCTCATTGACAGCACCACGTTTTAACGCAGATAACATATATTATAGCACAGGTTAATTTGCATAATTGACCAATAACATATGTACAACTGAACAGTATGGTGTTTAAAATTTTGAAAGCTTAGTCATGGAACATGAGGCCAATTGCAGTATTCCCTTAGTGATAAGTGAACTGCTATTTAGCTGAATGATGTCATCAGTGGGTCAACCTTCTCATTTGGATATGTTGGTTCAGGTGGTTAGTAAGTTAATTTCATAGTAGGATGACCCATTCACAGGATATGTGTAGACATGCTAAAGTCTTAATTTTTATCTTTCATTTAATGGACATTCCTGAGAGCCTTTTATGCCATTTTTTAGTCTTTTGGTTGAGGAAGACTGACTCTCCATTTCTGCTGGAAAAAACTTGCATCCTTTGGTATCTATTGTGCATACTGCATAGAATGCAGGCATGATGATACAAGGGGGGGTGATCCCCTCTTCTGCTGTATCAGCATGGAATGCTAATATAATTTGAGCATTTAATGAAGGGGATGGACAGTTTAAGGTTTTCGCCTGATCTATTCTTTAATTTCTAAAATACAGATGGCAACTAGCATTTTAGGGTTTTGGCTTGCTTAATTTGCTATAATAAGGATGGATATAGATGGGGCTTTTGTTCTACAATCTTAGTATCTGAGATTTAAATTCTCATTTGTTCTCACAACAGTCTCTTAGACAGATTTTCTTTGTTCAGGTAGCGATTGACAACATTGGTACAAATGTAAATTATACAAGCCGTGAATTGGATATGTGGCCTAAATTTGGGTGATGACTTGGTCTAAAGGCTAATAACTGTAGGGTCATTCAGTGTAGCAGAGGAGACTGGTAATGGGTTATTTGCCAAAAGGCCTGATACATGAATTATGTATATGCTTTTTAGATTGTTAACCACATCCCTTTTACAACTCTAACTATGATGATAGTATATGGGGCTATTTATTACATCCATGATTGTACATGCGAATTTGATTGATGCACATATATTTTACATCCCACAAGCCTAAATGTGCTCTAGCCTTGGGTGTTGCATTGAGTTACAGGGACAGTATGATCAGAGTGGAAGTCTGTTCTTACGTGGACACTTTACTGCTGGAAATGTTATATATCTATCTATGTATTATCTTTCTCTGTGATTGTCTAGGTACTAGTCTAGAACTATCTTTTGGTCTATGTACATCCTGAGTTGGCTTAATGGGTAAGGCAAGTGTATTCCATAGATGATAGAGGTCATATGTTTCAAATCAGAGGGGGTTAGAGACACCTTTTTGACAATAAGTCAACTGGAATAGGAATTCTATTTAGGATTCCATAAGGGGGTCTCATACACTAAATTGGTGTCTTGCTTGGTAGTGACCTAATTCTACCTAGTTATATTATCCGTCTTTACTGTTCCAAGGCAATAAATTTCCAGCTAGGTGGAGTGAGGTATTGTGTACAACCTGATATTTTCTTATCCTTGTGTCAAGGAGCTGATGGTTTGATGCATTACGCTAATACCATATGGTGATGGGTGGAGCCACATGAGTGGTCTTTGTTTTTATGGTAGAATATTGATTATCATGTCATGGAAACTGCGGAGCATTGAAAGAACATCGGTAAGCAACATGATTCTCCCTACAAGTTTGAAGACTGTCCTCACTTCAGCAATTCTAAGTTGATCATGATGTACCCCTACCCTGATCAATAGGTTTGCTACATGCCAACCTGACAACTATTTCTCTTGCCTATTATTGTGGAGGCTGTCCTCTATATCTGCAATACTAACTTGATCTTGATATACCTTTACGGCTTTACCTAATAAGTGTACTGCATGCTAACCTTGTAATTGTGTCTTCTCTTATGCTTGTGTTATAACTATAACTTATGGACAGGACCTTAACATGTAAACGTGCATGTCATTTCAATAATAACTTAATAAGCAAAGCAGTCTTCTGTTTATCTTCAATCATCATTCCAATCTGTCTACAATCAAATGATACTTTCTATATTAAGTGCTTTGTTCCAGAACTGTAGAAGGCATCCATGGGAAGATTTTATGCTTTTCACAGTAACAATGATTAAGCAGATGTTTTCTCACAGCAAGTTGATAAGCTTCTGCAATATTTCAAGTGTATGTAAAACATAGTATGGAGGTGTAGTAAAGAAACTGCTTATGTTTTATCTCTGATCCATTGAGCACTGTCTGGCTTCATGGCAGGAAAATAATACAGTTGGAATTTCTCCTAGATCGGATTTGCAGGGTGTGTTTCCATATTTAGCTCCTGATGTTCAACCTGTAGCCTTTCAATTATTGTCGAGAGAAGAGGAAGAAATAGGAAGTGGAGTAGATGGCAATGAAAAATATTTGATTAAGGACAAGATCTCTACCATGCTTCAGCGTGTTCTGCCGGGAAAAGAATGTCCAAGAGACAACATTAGCTTCTGTGCTGGTAAAACAATTTTGGACATGCACGAGTTTCACCGGTTCAAGTCTAGGAAGCAATCTGCTGAAGAAGGACCAAGCTTCCAGAGGCTGAATATCTTATCTAGTGATAGAGAGGCTGAATTAGATTACAATAGGAATATGAGATTGAAAATATCTGCTGCGGATAGAGAGACATCTACTTCTGCAAAGAGTGCACATTGCACTCGTGAAGAGTTTGGACTGAATGATGTAGGCATTGCCAATAACCTGATTCCAATCAGTGAAGCAAATACAGTTAAGGAGTGCAGACCACAGATGTGGCTGCAGCGATGGATACACTCCTCTGGGAGGACAGGTATAGTAAATGAACTCGTATCAAGAGAGAACTGGAACTGTAATCCTGTAGAACACCATGGGTCACTTTTCAGAAATTGTACTCAAGAATGGTCAGGGGACAATAGAAAAGCTAACCCTTTCCAGCAGACAAACAGAAGAAAAGAGAATGGTAGTTGTTTTTCAGACTCTAGGTCTCAAGCCTTCAGAGAGGGACATTTCAAATCTGACTTAAAGGGTAGCCAGTTCAGGAAGAAAATTTTGACTTCCAGTGCTTCTGCAATGGCAATTCTGGGGACAAGAACTAAAGAGATGTATGTAGCCCTTCCAAATAGAAAAGATAAATTTCCAGTTTGGGCTTCAAGTCAGCGTGCAGATGCAGATGCAAAGGTAACAGGACTAGAAAAGGAAATGAAAACCACTGACGAATTAGAACTGAGGCCCAAAAAGACGGGATTTGAGAAGGAAATAGTTCAACATAAAAACATAAATGTTTGAACTTTGACCATTCATTTATAGAACTTTTCAGCTCTATGTCCTTCCGCCAATTCTTATTTTTATGCACGTCTATTCTCCTCTATTTCCTTTGATCCTTTGTCTAAGGCTATGTTATGTGTATCACCAATATCCAGGGTTGCGTATAATATTTGAGAGCATGATAATGGCATGACACCATCAAAATGCATAGTTTGAAAATGCATGATGTGATGTAATTTTATGATGTAATTTTATTAGAGGACAAACTACCTGCTCTCCATATATAAATAAACAAATTCAGCATGTTCTTATTGCCCTTACTATCTAAAGGTCTACCAGCCATCTTTCTTTGCCATGCACAATCTGTCTCTTTTTCCCATGTTTAGCAAACAGTCATTCATGTACTAATCTATTATTATAGGTCATTGATTGCTTTATATGAAATTGAACTCTAATTCTTTTCATCTGTCTGGGCATGCTTGTTTTGTACCTGAATAAATCAAATCCAAAAACCTATCAAACAGACAAACACACACTTTCAGTTCTGCTGTGATCATGTTCAAACATTGCCCATTGATAAGTATATGTGATAACTATGCCATGCGGTTCAACGTTAATTAACTTGGCATGGATTTTACAATCACATTCCTCCACATTTATGCAAGGAGGATGATGATAGGGATCACTGTATAGTTTGCTTTTCTCAAATAGCAGTGCTTTACAGAAGGTAACATAGCCTCAGTATGAATTCATACTAATTTCTTTACTGGGTTATTTTGTTGAATACATCTTAGGCATAAAATTATCAGAATAAATAATGGATGGATTAAAGAATTAAAGTATGAATTAAACAAAGATTTAAGCTGGCTAGCTGACATGGGCAAGAATGAGATCTTTTTGGCTAGTCGGGGTTCTTATGTCAGTTGAATTCAGGGAGGTGATCGGGTTTCCTTCTGTCTATACTGGGTTATTTTGTTGAATACATCTTAGGCATAAAATTATCAGAACAAATAATGGATGGATTAAAGAATTAAAGTATGAATTAAACAAAGATTTAAGCTGGCTAGCTGACATGGGCAAGAATGAGATCTTTTTGGCTAGTCGGGGTTCTTATGTCAGTTGAATTCAGGTAGGTGATCGGGTTTCCTTATGTCTATACTGGGTTATTTTGTTGAATACATCTTAGGCATAAAATTATCAGAACAAATAATGGATGGATTAAAGAATTAAAGTATGAATTAAACAAAGATTTAAGCTGGCTAGCTGACATGGGCAAGAATGAGATCTTTTTGGCTAGTCGGGGTTTATGTCAGTTGAATTCAGGGAGGTGATCGGGTTTCCTTCTGTCTATTGTTAAAGTTATCTGCTCTTTCTATTTGGGGATGCAATGTCATTTGAAGAGAGACTTCTGCAGAAACTAAACCCCTAATTTGTAATGTTTTTCAGGGAAAATAAAATTCTAGTTTCAGTTGTCATTTTCCTATCTTAAGATTATTAATACATTTGAATAATTGAGGAAATATATAAATGAAGCTTTTTGATGAAACTACTGTAATATTTGCTTTGATGAATTATCTGCATATTGTGAGACGATGCACTATTTTGCTTCTAATCAAAGTCTATAAAATGATTTGTGTGACATGACCCGTTGTGAAAAGGTGTCCTTGCCATCTTTTTTTCATTACTGCATATACATTTCTGATGTCACGTTATGCCTAAAAATCATTTAAGTGATCTAAATATTGATTCACGTGTATTTAAAAGGAAATTTTAGGCATCGCTCTTTCTTCATTTACCATGAAACTAATTCAAAATTCAAATATGATTGTTTTTGATATATTAAGGGAAACTATATCCTAGGTCCTTTACAACCAAAAAAAGGAAAACAAGAAGCTACAGAAGTAGCAAAAATACGACTGTAGCAGGGCTGCCAAGACCAAACACAAAACAACAAAACAACACTAAACCTAGAGCTAACAAATCTCACACCCTTGATGTGGGACTGAGATACATGTTTCAGAAGACCTTTCTTTCGTCTTTGGACAATGGTCCAAGAAACTTCATTATTCAGATTCACGAATTGGAGGGGAATTCCTCTTTTGAGACCTCAATTGGGGACAACACGAAAGGAGTGCTTGGTTGGAGAAGCTGACCGCCTAGTGGAGATTGCAACAATCGCTAGGACAAGATCATTTGGCAACGTGGATGGTGAAGGGTCCACCACCCAACAATAGTCTAAGGCATTGAAGCCTTCAAAGCAAACTTTGCAAGGGCCACCACACCATGCCCCACCATAGGAGACTCACGAGGAACATTTAGAGATTTCAACTCATTAGAAACATTCACTGTTAAGTGTTCGAAAAGGGTGACTTGCCGCCGCGTACCTGAACCAACTTTCATACAACGTGAATGGTGGCAATCAAAAGTAAGGTGCCTAGAACCATTGCAATGCTTGCAACGGAAGGGAAGACCACCATAGTCTATAATTTAAATCCAAGGCCTATCCTCGACCATCAAAACAACCTTCTTAGGAATAGCCTTGGAGGTCTCAATATCCACTAGAAAATGAGCATAGGTAGTGTGACCAATGTGTGAAGTAATTAAATCAGCTTTTAAAAATTACCCAATAGAATTGCCAATAGTTTCATAACAAGAGTCTTCCCAAAAATGGCGAGGGAGATGTGGTAATTTGACCCAAATTGACACGATATGAAAAGGCTCTGTAAGGGGATTAAAAGGAAACCATGGCTTGAGCAAGATGCTTGCTCCACAACCACAATTGACCATCACATATCAACTCCCTGTTAGCATGGGATCCAAAGGTGGAAAAAAAACCCCCTTTGGCACGAGGGTCAGTGAATTTTTTAATGGCTAATACTCACCAATTGGCTAATAGTTGAAATTTGGGAATCCAAATATGGCTAATAGATCAAGTTGTAATGCAACCTAAATCACCACTTTTTTACACAAATTTATTTTAGTTTTTTTTTCTTTATATATATAAGGGGTAAAAATTTATTCAAACACCAAAGCAAGGGCATTACACACCCTTGTCAATCTCCACCAAGTGGTCCAACTTTTGAGACAAATCCGGGGGTAATTGACCCCTATCCACAACGTTCCAATTCTGTAGATGATTAGAGGCCCATTTGGCCAAACAATTTGCTATTTCGTTCCATTCTCTAGGAATGTGACATAAAGTAATAGATTCCAAGGAAGCACACAAACTAAGAATCTGTTTAATAATCAAAGCTAAATGCCAATTGATATCTAATTGCTGCCTATTCAACAAAGTCACCACCACCTGAGAATCAGATTCACAAATGATCCTTCTCCACCCAAAAGCGCAACCGCGCTCCATTGCATATAAAATGGCAAGAGCCTCCATCAAATTGTTAGTATGCAGGCCCTTATAAACAGAAAAGATTAATTGAAGAGTCCCAAAACTATTCCGCTCAACTACAACAATACCAACATGACTAGGATTTCCCCGAGAAGAACCATTCGTGTTGATTTTCAACACTCCTTGTGGAGGAGGACTCCAACGCCCCTCCCTATGTATCTTCTGAAGGGGATGTCTACATCGATTTCTCATGATCTGACCAACACCTTTTGCAGCACCACTCTGAAGAGGAAGATTGAGACTATTGCGACAAGCAACATCTCCCGAATCCACACCCTCAGCCAAGTCACACTTAGCCGAAATAGTTTCTCACAAAGAATGAAGAATTTTCCACCACAAATGTTGGACAACCAACTTCACATCTTGAAAAATCCTGTGATTCCTCTCCAACCAAATATGCCAGATAATAAAGGTTGGTTCAAGAGCCCAAGTAACTTGAAGAAAAGAAGTCTTAATAGGGGCCTTGCCCCATCGAGCAAATATTCGCCACAATATATGATACATGATTATCTTTGATTCGCCTAAATTTTATGTTATAGTAGAAATCTAAATTAATTTGCCAATAGTGTATCATAATTATTAGTTTATTTAGGGCCATATTTCCAATATTTAGTTGCCACCATTGGATTAAAATATAATCTAACGACCCACATTGTATTCCACGAGGTAAAATGTTCTCGAGATGTAATGCTCGTACGCCCTGAAATTACTTTCGGATCATTGATCTCAATGGGCCGTTAGATTATATTTTAAATCAATGGTGTCAACTAAATATTATAGAGTCTACCCCTTAAACCCATTGATCTTTTCCACCCTCGGGCTCTTCCATAAGAATTTATTTTTTAAATGAAATGATTTGTCATCACAATTAATGATTTTCCTATTATTTTCCAAGATTCACAAATATTTTCTAAAAAATATTAGTGATGTAAAAAAATTCACCAGTAAGATTGACATTTTTTCAAAAGAAATAAAAGATTCACCAATAGAAATTAATATTTTTTTTCTTCTGAAAAATGAAAGATTCATCAAAGTTTTATATTTTTTCCTTAGGGAGCTCAATTTTTTTATTTGTGAGGAGCCTCCAAGACTTAACACCCACTCATGCAAGTCAGACAAAGAGGGCCAAGGCCAAAGGCAAATTAAATTTGCAAATTAAGGCACGATTAGTGTAATGAGTTACATTCTCAATGACCTCTTGTTCACATTGCGCGACAGGGGGCGTCCAAAATGGGTGAGAGCATCAGTTGTAGACGGAGAACACATCACGGTCATAGCAAACGACACAGGAGCATCGCAGAAACTAGATGCGACGCCATGCACAACGAGCGTCGGATCACCAGGAAGTATGGTATTTAGGGCTTCCAGCTGAGTAGGACTAGGAGATATGACCGCCATTTAGCCTTGCAAGATCCTGTCGCCACATAAAGGAGCCCATATTCACAGCCGTTGCTAGGGCGCGTCGGACTAGTCACAACATGCGATAAACCGCCCGAATCCATAGGCCCCTAACTAGTAGTCATCACCACACTTGAAGTAGGGATGTTAACCGTAGGAAAAACAGCTCCATGCATCGTCGATGGGAAACCCTACGACGGGCTCTCCAAATACACCAGCGAATCACATACTCTGGAACATGAAACCCTAGAATTTACGATTGGGAAAATATAATTGCTGAATTAAATATAATGTTCGAATTTAAAAGGTATGTGCTAACAGTTAAGTTAAATTATTAATTTTTAATTTAAATTAGATAATGTATTATTAATCATAACAATAAAATACTATACAACTATTTGGAGAGCCCGTCGTAGGGTTTCCCATCGACGATGGGAGAAGACGAAGAGGGAGGTCTATTTTCCATGTCGTAATGGAGGTTTGAAGAATGATGTTCCCCCTCTTGCCATTTAATTGTACCTATAGGGGAGAGGACTCTGTGAGCATAATAGTTGTGACTTTAAAGTTGTTAGTGTTGATTATGACTACCCATAATTGAATGAAATGTATTTCTTAGATCTAAAAAACAACAAATCATGTGATGACACATCAACACACCAATAAAACATGATTTAATCATAAGTATTGGTCTCACTTTTTTTTTGGGCCTTTTTGGACTCCTCGACAAAAAACATGCTGATGTGGCATCATATTTGATGATGTTGCCTTGAAACCTTGGTTATAAGCAAGGGGCTTGTCAAGTAAACTGTTGTAAAAAATTGGGAGATTTGAAATTTCCACGTAGGATTTTGAGAAGTGTGAAGTTAGGATCCTCAATTATTGGGTCCTCTCTCCTAGAAAGGATAGAAGGGGTTAGAACATACGCAAAGGTATGGATGTCTCTCATTGCATTAATGAATCGTGTTCTTGTGGAGTATCGTGATTGAAAGATATGCACAAAATTGGTTTGTTGAAAAGGCTTTAGAAACTTTCAAGCAAATGCAATCAACAAATGTAAATGACAAAATGGGTTGTACACAGGTTAGGGAGAGAAAAGGATGGTAAATGGATTTGATATGCAATTGAAGCTCATAGTTTTGGTGGCTTAAATTGTTTTAGAGAAAAGGATGGTAAATGGGTCTGATATGTAATTGCAAGTCATAGTTTTGGTGGCTTAAATTGTTTGTGATAGAATTGCTCTAATGGATATGAGATTTCAATAAATCCTTACTTGTAAGGGATTATTGGAGCTAATGTGTATATGTGAAGGTGATGAGGCATAAGGAGAGGGCCTCTATGAGTGGTGACAAAGGAAGTGACCATGGGCCCATCTCCTCTCGAAGAAGGAAACAATGATGCTATGTACAAGTATGTGGTGGTGGATGGTGACCATTCTGGACTTGACACTTGCTCAAATCCTCACTCAAAACACTCTTCTCTTGACCAACAACTACTATTCCTAGAGGCTATCAATTGTATGGGTGGCAATAGCATCATAGTAGAGATAGCTAGATTACTTTGGGAGGCAAGCCCTAACAACACTCCATCCTTGAATTCCATGCTTACCTCATTGTGAACATTTTTTAGCGGTCATGATATGGCAATACTAGGTGCTTTCCAATTCATATTTTTTTAATGCTCATAAGTATCTAGCCGTGTTGTCATTTAACTCTTGTATACTACCGATAAAGTGATGAATGAAGGATTCATAATAGGGAATTTGCATGAATGAACATATGTAAGGATTGTGTATGATTTTAGATTTGGGCTTTGTTCAATATTGATATTGTTGCTTGGAGCGATTTTAATATTGTTTCGATGATATAAGAACTTATTTGTACCCATGAGTTCTTGTGCTTTGTATTGTTAATGGAACTTATAAATGTCTTTAGATAGGCCTTTGGGTTAGAGTAACTACTTTGAAACTTAAACTTGTTGGCAAGCATAGGGTAAAAACACTTTCTCATTATTCTATCCATTATTGTCTACTCATTTTATAAGTGTCTTGTTGTGGTCATGGTGCTCAAGTTGACAAATTAGGTACCATAATATTATTTATTGAATGTTGAAGTCTCTAGGAGACCCTTTAAAACTTCATTGCTCAACTATTTGATTAGTGTTGGAAACTTTTGACTAGGCCGAGGGCTTTTTAAGCTTGAATTGATAGTGACTGGACTTATCACTAGGTTGTCATAAGTTTGGTCATGCCATGATATTAAAAGCCCATTTTAAATATGGAAATATATGGTTGGTCTTGATAGATATTTCAACTTTGTGGTTTTGTATGGGCAATAACAAGGGGTTGGTTGGAATATGCTTAGTAGGAGTGGCTAAACTGAGATTGTCATGTTTGATCAATCCATACATGGCTAGTTTATATAGAATGAATCATTCCATAAGTTAGGTCATAGTAGTAGAATGAAGGAACATGTGTTAGTTTGTTATTGTTCTTTGTGAAAAATTATATTTGCAATGGATAGAGTATTTGTAGGCAAATTAGTTGTGATTTTGGAATTCACTTAATGAACTACACTAGATTTTCATGTGTACTTGTTTAACCAACAAGTGTTGGGAAAAGGTGTGATATGTTAGTATTGTGGATGTCAAAATCTGCAAATGGTTAGCATTTTAAAACCAAACTAAATCTTAAACATCCATATGAGATAATGCAACATGCTTTTTAAAATGCAATACAATCACAAGTTAACTAAAACATCTATAAAGAAACATGAAACATATCTATCTCATATTGGATTGGTGCTATTGTAGAAAATAGCCCTTTCCCAACCCTTGCTTAAGCTTGATGTTAAGATGCTATGAAGATGATGATAAGATGGGAAAGATCAGTTCTCAAGGAGAGTGACTTGCAAGAGATTGTGGAGATGAAATGATAGAATTGTGGAGTTGTGACAAAATCGTTCTCAAATGAAGAGAGTGACTTTGCATTAACTTTGTGGATGATTTGTTGAAGAATGATGCCTCTATTTAAAGATTTTCTTGATGAGAGATTGGCCAAATGGATGAATGTGGACAAAGATCAAGCCAATAGGAAGAGGCCACTTGTCAAGTTATGATAGGCTTGAGGATGTGCAAGATTTGGGAAATGTGCCCAAGAGAGGGAGTTTCAAATTCAAATTTGCAATTGAATGTTGAGTTTGACCTTTGGAAGGGGACATGCAAGAGCTCATAAATGACTTGTTGGATGTACATTTCAACTTGCCTTTCAAACCTCGTGGAATATTCCTGGATGCCATGTTGAGTGAAAATGCTGATTTTAATAAATCAATAAATTGATTTATTTGTGCAAGTGGAAAATCTAGAGAATGCAGGTAATTAGGATTAGATTTAGCTTAGAAAATGATGATTAGGTGAGTTTGACCCTTTGACTTAATATTTGATTTATTTAAATCAAAAGGGGATGGATATACTTTTGAGACTTAATTAAATAAAGTCTAATTTATTTAATTAAAGGATGATGTGAGCCTTTGATTTATTTAAATGATAAAGACGATTTTGGTGAATGGATTTGTCATATTTATTTATAGCGGATGAACGTGAACTTGGTGCCTAATGCCAATTTCACGTGTCTACAAGTGTGTCCCTACATTGTGTTTAGTACCTTCTCTATTGCCTATGTAACCTTCAAAAGGACTCATTTTGTGTTAAAAAACTTATTGTGATCATCCCATTCCATGCCAAAACATGGTTCATGGTCATATCATTAAAGATATTATTATTATATAGATAAGTTGTGGAACCCACAATATCACGGTGTTTGTTGGTGCTCATGTTTGTAGGTCTCATTTTCACAGTAGTGGTTGAGTCCTCATCCCTTTGTGCACTTTTTACCTTGTTATTCCCATCATAGATGATCAATTTAAATGTTTCCTAATAGGCCTCCCTTAGTCAAATTTTGCAAAGGTGTTGTCCCCTTCATCCCCCATGTACTCATCAATGTGTTAGTAATTAATTTTTTTAAGAAAAGCCTAAGGGTGGGATATTTTTTGGCCATTTCTCTTTGTTTGTCGAGATTTTGGGGTTTCTCTTACCTTGGCACCATTTCACTTGACCCCTGAAAACCTTGAACTTTTGTGTGTTGGTTGCTTGTGTTTTAGGCTATTGGGTATTTGCTTCCTTGTGTACCATTTCCTTGGAACCCTCGCTTGTCAAACTTTGACTTCCCCATCATTACCTGAAGTTTTCTTTTGATGTCGGAGTTTTGGCCTTCCCTTTCACTGCGTACTTGTTATGCCTTCCTCTCAATCTTTGAAACCTGAATTTTTTTCCTTGAGTTACTCCTATCAAACTTTTGGAGTTCCCTTTCCCTGCTTACCACTTTTATGTTCCCCTTGATCTTTGAAACCACACTTCCTTTCTTTGTTTCTCGTCGGCATTAAAACACAGGCTTACCTTGGGTACCTAGTTCGCCTTTTTCCAGATCCCTAATCTCCTTAGCACTCTAATATCTAATTCCTATTCTAACTTGATTCCCTCTATGCATCTCATTCCTTGCCATATTCTTGCTCCCACTTCTTGTTCCTCCCCATTAGGCCTTGGGTTCACAGAGGTATCTTGGGATTTGAAACTAAGTCCTTTGGTTTTAGGTCTATTTGATGTTCTGGTTCTTGTGGCTAGGTTTTTCTTGTGCTCCCACCTTTCTCTATGTTTGTCTAATCAAGTGTGGAACCTAGGGAGAAAGTAGGACATTTGGAACATAGTTCCAACTCCTTGGTTCTCCCTGCTCCTCGATCCTCAATTGATTTCAGGTTCTATGACTTGGTCTTCTTCCCACAATTTAGTATCCTAGGTTTCCCTTCGAACTCTAGGCTTTTGTGCAGACTTTGCACCTCACCCAGTTTCTAGGTCTTAAGTTTGCTCCACTCTTAGCCCTTGCAAAATTTTCCTTCTATTTTCTAGTTCCATCTTTCCTCTTGAGACTCTTTCCCCTATCCTTTCCTTGTTTTCCTTGCACCCCCACACTTGGTGACATCATCTAATCAAGATAAGGAAAAATGACTAAGTATGGATGTTGGGGAGTTCTAGTTTCCTTGAACTCTCCAACATGGTTCAAAATCTCTCAAAGGCTTTGACACAGGGTATGGCTAAAAAGTGGTTAAGTGATGTGTTGGAGGTTTCAAAGGTTCAATGCTCCTTCAAAAGTTTGATGTAGTTCAAGAGGTGTTCAAATTGCCAACAAGGGGATGAATGTTGGGGAATTCCAAGTTTTTTGAACTCCTAAAACCTTCAACATGTTCAATGATGGTCAAAAGATCTAGTGTGGTTCAAAGAAAGTTGAAAGTGATGATAGATGCAAAAGATAAATGTTAGAGGGTTTCTAGGTTCTTGAACTTGTAAAACCTTTGACTTGACTCAAATTTAGAGGGAAAATTTGAGAAGGAAAAGGCAAAGGAAACATTGGAGATGTCAAAGGTTCTTGAACTTGTTGAACCTATGCTAATGTTCAAGAAAGGTGAGAGGTTTTGACATAAAAGGTAAAGTGAAATATAACCAATTTTAAATTGTTGAAAGAGTGCCAAAGGTATTCATATGCTTGTAGCATTGTTCCACTTGCTCACCTACCCCAAGACATTTTTGACCACTTGGAGTAATGGTGTGCAACATATTGGGGATTTTCTTATGGATCTTGTGGGAATTCTCTCATGCTATGCATTTCAAATTTCATTGTCAAAACATTTGTAGGCCCCAAGGAAGATTCTCCCATACCTTACAAGCACTCCTAGGTACATTTTCAAGCATGATTAAAGGAAAACAACCCATAGGAAGTATGAGCCTCCTCTATAGTGTACTATTAAGAGGACTATCATTTTTTTTGTAGATTCCTACACCCTTCTATAAGCTATTAAGGGAAATTGATCTTCGTTTTAAGGGATGGAAAAATTGGGAAAATAAAGATTAAGCAGTCACACAACCAATGAAAGAGAAAGTTTTCAAAGGAAACCCGAGGGTTTCAAGTTCGAGTTCCGAGTATTAGGTTTTGATAATGTACTGATGTGAGTTTAGTTGAATTTAGTAACAAATCTCTTGTAACCTCTAAAAATGAGTATAATGTGTAGATTCAACCTTGTTTGAGTGTCTCAAGGGGTAGTGTGTTCATTTTTGGATGTATTTGTGACTAGATAATCAACTAGATGATTGTGAAATCTTCACAATGCTTTTGTGAAGTATCTTTTCTCAATAATAAAGGAAATGTTCATGTTATTCAAGGATAACTAAGTATTACTTATCCATAGTCTACAATTCTCGATGTCTATTCAAATATATGGGTAGAACCTAGTTGCTTGCATATTTTGATTGATATATTCTTTTGTGGTACTTTCATTAAGATCCCACCTTTGGTTTCCATGATTGCATCATTTAAGAAAATTCATTATCTTTATGTCCAATTGGATATAAACATCAATTTGTTATTTGCTTCATATTCCATCATCCTCAATACATTAAAACAAACAAATTTTTTATTTACTTTCAATTTGTGTTGTTTCTAGTGATTTCCATATTCCATGTGTTAGAATGTATAATAATAATAGGGGTTGTTTCATCCTGTAGTGCCAAAAAATGTACTCCTTTACATTTTCACACTATGTTGGGTCTCTTAATTAATTGGACTTAATTAAGACTCTAATTGGCCCAATTATGCATCTACAAACCTAATTAATTGCAATTTCTGAAAGGGAATCATGATTTTATTAATGCAATTACCATTTTTAACACCTCGAAATGAATATGTCCTGTCAATTTAGGTTAGGACCTATTCGCCCTTGGGCGAATTGGTCCCCTTTATTTGCTTAATTCAAAATTTTAATATGTTTTTGGCGGCCTTTTTATGATCACAAATTCAATTTCAAATGTTGGATTGTAATGTTTAATTTTCGAGAAATTAGAAAATTGTCTATAAAATATAAGGTCTTTTTATCAATTCAAAACTAGAGAAGAAAGAGGTGAACTTTACAAGAGAAAATATTATTGTCGAAGGTGTTCAAGAGTAGATTTCTCAGTCATTTGTTGCAGCATTTAAGATCTCAACCATCATGTCAAAGTTATCTTCATTCATGCATATTTTTGGAGCTAACATTGTGATGTAGGTTTCAAGCATTCAATTTGAGATTCAATTATCAAGATCACATCATCAATCAAGCCATTTCATGCAAGATCAAGACCTTGGAGATATGTGTTAAGTTTCAGTCCTTCAAGGGTTTCACTCAAGGGTTTGGTGAGTTGCAACATAGCAATTGTTCATTCATCATTCCTTTCATGTTTCATTATTTCATTTCAAGGTTTAATTACCAAAATGGGGTTTGACCAAGGCAAGTCTCCATTCACCAAAAACAAACAATTTTTCCCCCTCTTTGTGTTTGCAGATCTTAGTTGAAGAAGGATTGAAGATCTATGAAAAGAGAAAAATTGCAAAAGTTGTCAAAGTTGCAAAGTTGTCAACATTGTCGTCAAGCCACAAAAACTCACTTTCAGAATTTAATTTTGAATTTTCAACTATGAAACCCAGAGGAATCGAGAGTGCAAACCTAGGAGCACAAGACCATAAAAGCAGATTTTGAACCCTTATAACAAGAATCATTTTCCTTTGGGCGAATGAGTCCCAAGAGGACACTCATCACAAGCTTTTTGTGACAGGTGCGCAAAATCATAACTTCCCCAGATTTGCTGAAACTTTCTGGATTATGTTAGATTAAGGTTTAAATTAGATGTTTCATGTGTTACATTGCATAATTGCATTCATTTGGTATTTTTCATTTATCTCCCAAAAGTGTAGTTCATGATGATTTGCCTTGTCCTTAGTCATAAGGAAAACAACAAGATCTACATCAAGGTTGACTCACCTAAGGGTTGAAAGTCAATCTTTCCATAGAGGATATCTTTTTCCTAATGAAATAAGGAAGGAAAATGTAGGTGCATACCCCCATTCAAATCACATCACCTCCATTTTCCCCTATTTCACATCCATATCCTCAAACACTCCCATGGTAAGCATTTGTTAGTTCAAATGAAGGTGCTCGTCCTTGCATAATCAAACTAACACATAAGTACATTGTGGAAAACTATATAGGGGTACACTATTCAATGGGTATAATTTATGGAAGGGAATTTTTTTATATTATATTATTTCATTCAATTGCAAAATTTTATGGAAGCCCCTCCAAGCCTAATAGAAATAGAAATAGAAATGAAGGAGGTCTTAACCACCTCAACAATTGGTCCCTAGTTTCCCAAACTTGATCATGCCAAACTAGATATAAACACTGGTCTATTGTTTGCTTCATATTTCATCATCCTCAATACATTAAAACAAACACAATTTTTATTTACTTTCAATTTGTGTTGTTTCTAGTGATTTCCATATTCCATGTGTTAGAGTGTATAATAAAAATAGGGGTTGTTTCATCCATATCCTCAAACACTCCCATGGTAATCCTTTTTTAGTTCAAATGAAGGTGCTTGACTTTGCATAACCAAACTAACACATAAGTACACTATGGCAACCTATATATGGGTACATTGTGCAATGGGTATATCTTATGGAAGATATATTGTTTATATTATATGATTTCATTCAATTGTAATAATTTAAGCCCCTCTTGGCCTAATAGATATAAAAATGAAAGAGGTCTTACCCACCTCAACAATTGGTCCTTAGTTCCCAAAACTTGATCATGAGTGTGGTCTTCTTTCCATCTTCTCATCCTTGACATTTGGAAAATGATTTAATAGATCTAGGGATTTGGGGGTTACAAGTCTAATCACTAACAAATTGGCATCATTGTCAAGGAATTTACAAAGTTGAAGATCATTTTGATAACCTTAGTGAATCAAAACCCGACACATCTAGAAAAATATTTGTCCTTTAATGATTCTTTTAAAGACACATGTTGATAAAGAGACTCTGTCTCTCCCAGTTTCAAGAATGATAACTTTGCTCAACATTTGACCTAGAATTAGCATATAAATTAGGAAGTAAGGAATGGAAAGAGGACAACAATCCAAAGGTAAAATATATCATGATGAGACTTCAAATAAAGTAAGGCAACAATAAGCAAGGTGAAAAGTTAAAAATTTAGGTAAGTCATGTCTACGACTCTCATGATATTGAACATGTTAGCACATTTGGTAGAGGTAATGCCTTTATTGATTTGAGAGATCAATATCAATATAATTTACATGATTCAACCAATAACATGGTTAGGATGAGTAGGAGAACATTTTTTATATAATTATGCCATGCCTAAAAATTAATAGAATGTGGGGGCGAGAATCATTCCATGAGTTACATACTAATAATGTGAATATAAATTCGCCCCCACTGCCCATGTGAGAATTCCAAGGGACACTCTTCCCACTCTTTCTACTTCTTCAAGACTTGGAAAGAACATGAATCCTCTTTCCTTGATGTAGATGCTAACATCTAATCAAAAGAAAAAACATAGGGAAAGAGAGGTAATGAACACATTGATTTAATATACCAACTTAGATAGAGGCATCATGAAATACATGCTTAGATTGAGTTGCAACATGATCAACTTGATTATCATGATAAAAAAATCAATTAGGATCAAAATATTGCTTAACAATAATTTTTTGACCAACACAATGCTCATACCATTCCAAACTAGCAATCACACAATGTGCAACACAACTAGCATATCCTAGATTAGCAATATCAACTGCGACCTAATGTTCATTAGAATCTAAGAGATGAACCTCAAAGACACACAAACATTTGTGAGGGCAAGAAAACCACTAAGAATGGAGAGGTATAGGCAACTCAAATTCCAAATGAGATTAGAGGTAAAGTGCCAAAGTTATAGAGCAATAATTATATCATCAATGAGGATCACTTAAGATGCTTCATCAATGTAACTAGCGAATACAAAATATAAGATAAAGATGTCACGATGAATCTATTTGTGCAATCATTAGAAGAAGTGCCAAGGAATTGTATAGAAACCTTATAGAAAACAACATAAAATCATGGGATGAGCTTATGAGGGTATTCAGATTGCAATATAGAGAAAGAGTGGATCCCAAATTCACAATCCATGAGTTCACTACCATTAAGAAAGGGATGAATGAGAGTGTTGCTGATTTCAAAAGTATATTTGTGATGACAATGAGAAAGGTGCCTCCTCATGTGAGGCCAAATGAATCCATGTTCTTGGTGCTATATTGTGGAGCATTTGATACTAAACTGGCCTATTGCTTGTGCAATAAAAACCTTTAAACATTGAGGGAGGCTTATGCTTTGGAAATTAATATAGAGAGAAACATGAGAGTATTTGGTAAAATAGTCAAGAGAGCTAATGCGAAAATATTCAGATCATATGCAACAACATCAAGTATGCCCCTCACAGTTGAAGATACGTTAGAAAAATTAATGGTGGCAATGAAAGACCTCTCATTCAAAATTGGTAGGAATGAGAAGGGACTTCCTTCTAATGACACTAGAACACATTTCAATGAGGGTTAGAGGTTACCTAATTGGCTCTATAACCATGATTGGTCCAGGAAACTTGGAAAAAATGGAAAAAAAATGGTTCCTAGACATGAGAATCAAGGACATCAAGAAAGACACACCCCTGATATATTGAGGATAGGTCACATGAATATCTACGAAAGATTCATTTTGGTTTAAAATATGTTATTTCCCTCATGTTCTAGCTAAGCGTGTTGTTGCTACAATAGTTGGAAAAGAGAGAATTCCATAATGGGGATGGTACACTTGAGTACTATGAAGATGAATGGTGGACCACTTTGATGTATTTATCCGCGTGGACCGAATGCTTGAATATTGAAATTCAACAATTTGTTGAAACATGGAATGATTCTCAGGCCTGTGGGTTGCCTAATTTTGAGAATCAATCTCCTAGAGAGGGCTGGTTCCCTGATGAAAACTTCCTAAAAACTAACTGACTTGGCTGGGAAAGAGATAGAAAGCTTGCTTGAATTGAAATCCTAAAGCTACGAGAGGTGATTGCACCTAAATGACAATGACTTGCAATTATGACTCACAATAAATTCCTCAAACTCTAATTTGCACAACCTGATTTAATAATTTAATCACTTGAATGATTTAAACAGAGGCTTTGATCTAACGCAATATTGAGGGAAAACGAGGTTTTCACGACAAAATTAATTAATCAATTATAAGCACAGTGCATAACCAGTGAATTTATACTAAATTGCATACAGACATGTGAAAAAGACAGAGAAAATTAGAGGTTTTAGAACTGAAACACAGTAATTCTTCGATCAAATTCTTCACAAAAACGATGCTTGAAATCTAGAAGGCAAACTCTAAAGTATTGAAACTTAAAGGAATCTTCTGCATTACACACTTTTTAACCTGTAAGAAAACACTGATGTATTAATCTGTGAATAAATGAATGCTGAGTTACAAATTGTTCACTTTACAGAGTGCAAAGGAGAAAATAAGAACTGAATTGAAAAAGATAAACTTTTTCAATATATACAATATGAAAGGCACTCCAAAGTGCATGAATAAGCAACTGAAAGTGATCTGAAAGTGAAAAGATGATAATCCCAAAGTGAAATCCGAGCACAAGTGAAAATCCCTGAAAAAGTGGTTCAAACTCATGCAAGAATGAGTGAACTCGATCTCGAACTGGAAGTCATAAAGCGTGCAACTGATATGTAACTCGAACTGAACTGAAATCCCTGGAAATGTGGGCTAATGCATGCAAAACTGCCTCATTTTTACCAATCCGCCCATGCATATTTAAAAGTCCACCTTTCTCATGATAAATCTCCAGTTGACAATCTGATATAGAACTGAAGTAAAAGATGACTTAGCTTTACATAATATTCTTATTTGCATTTTAGATGATAAATTAATCAAATGATTTATCTCATCATTCAATTAATCCATTTACATTATTTATGCAAATAAGAATAAAAATAATAAAGCTAATTTATATTTTATTTCGCCTCATAATCTTCAAGCTCTAATATCACATTTAGTATGTATTTCACACTTTCACTAAGACCACCATTTGACCACACTTGGCATAAATTTAATAATGATTTAATACTCTACCATAATACCAAAGTATTACTCTTCATTATTGAGAAAGTCGACCTCCATGCTAGGCATATTGACTAAAGGTCATGACCACGGAAAAGACATAATGATTATGAAAATCATTCAAAAAAACATATATGCAAAGTGAAATTAGGGTGAATGAACAAAAACACACATCAAACCCTAAAAGTCATTTTCACTCTTTTGCATTTGACTTGGGGAAGCTTCTGGAGGAAGTTGGCCGCCATGAGTAAGGTTTTCTGAGAGTTCCTTGATGGTAAGGCTCGAAACTCATCATGCTTTGTTGTTTCGGAAGAAACTCAACATGAAAAAAAATGTAATGACTTGATCCTTTACCAAAAACGAAAACTACTTATCATTTTGAATCATTTCTGGTCCATACAGCCGCGGCTATGACTTCATCTAATGTACTCTGTGTTTTTCTTTGTTTCTGTTGATTTTTGCGTCATTGTTGGCTCTGGCCGCTATGAGAGCTGGAGTCAAAAGTCTGAAGCCATTTTCCTTTTGGAGCTCGAACCATATTCTTCAATTTCTGATGACCACCATGGAGATTCTGAAAAGAAATGTGTGGTAAGTCATATTTCTTGAAAAGAAATGATTACTGATGAAGCTCTCATTTTAATTTTTCCTGCAAGGGTTTCTAAACTTGTAACTTCCCTCTTCTGCTTAAAATACTTGAAACCCTCCTCATGGTACGTTTTGGACATTTCATTTCCTGCCTTTGAAGTCATTTACAGGCTCCATAGTCGCGACTATCTTGATTTTGACACATTTAAATATGCCTGCATTTATATCTCCTTTCTCTTTGAATTCGCCACTTGAGAGAACTTTGGGACTCTTGCTGGAGATTATATACTCTTACCTCTGTATAGCTCTTCACTTGGTCGTGACTATCTGTATTTTTTCTTTAATCTTTGTAGAAGATAGTTTGTTTTGAACTCACAATAGGTGAAACACTTCGATTCCATGTACTCTTAATGGATATACAGCCACAATTTTCTCCTTTCATCCGGGTGTTCGTGATCTCATGGATACTTGAGATGTCTGTTTTGAATGTAAGCTTTTATTTAAACTTGAAAAGAACTTTCGGTTTGTTCTACTGGGTATTTATCTTCCTCACTGTATAACCTTGCACTGATGGCAGTCATGAATTTCTGGGCACTGCTTTTCAATTACAATTAGTAATGCTTTGAGAACTGACTCATATCATGGCAACTGTCCTTTCATGGTAATTTATGACTGTGGTTAATAGCTGATACTAAATGTTGTTCAGATTCTTGTGACTGTATAACATATAAACTGTTATATAAATGCTAATTATTTAATCCTTGCTGGTGGTAATTTATCTTTCATTTTTGGTCCACAATATTTGCTTCATCCTTTAAATGATCATGCTCAACCTTACAGTGGTATTGTTCCTTCAAAGGCATTGATATCCTGAATAGAGGTCTTTTACTTGAATGTTCTGTTTTTGTTTCAAGGTTGTTCTGTATCCAATCTTCTCTCCTATTTCACATGATGCACCACTGTATTGTTATTCCCTGATCCTTCATGTTATTTTTATATAGTGCACACCTTGCATCCTTGTTGATATACTCATTAAGCAATTCTCCTTGCTATTCATGGATGTTGTTGAGCTTTATGCTTCCTTAAACCAACAGATATATCAATACAAAATGTCATTTTTGTTCCATTTATCATATTCATTATTGATTCCCTTATCCTTTGACCCTTATATTGCTGCAAATAATGACTCCACCATGAGAAAATCATCATTCTCAATTTATGATATTCACTACCATGATCTTGAATGGCATACTCATTATCGTTTGCACTTATCCCATGTATGTAGCATGTATGGAAGCTACTTGTCAATGGAAACTAATGACTGTTCTTTCAAGACAAAAGCTGGGCTTTGAGACTGAAAATTGTCTTCATTCATATGACAACTCTCGTCTTTTATCTAAATTTTATAAATGATGATTGCCATTAAATTCAAGTCCTCCATTTATCGTTAATGCTGATTACTCATACTTCAATGCTGTCTCACTGGCACTTGTAACATTGTATGCCTATTTGATAAAAGACGATGCATTTGTATCTTCCATTATTCTTAAATGCTGACTTAAAACAAAATTTGCTGCTTTCTGTTGAAGAACTTGTAGAAAATTGGATTGTTGCAAATCTGTCTTGTACGGTGATATGGTTTACGAAAGCATTCCAATGCTCAAATACTCTGTTTCTCTTCAACGCAAAGAGGCTCCATACTTTATTTAAATGTAATGTGAAAAATATAAAGTAGAGCTGAACAGAACATGAAATAGATGAGTGCAATATTGATGCTTTTAATGGCTGTTATCAATATTCATGTACTTCGTATGAAACTTGTGAATATATCCTCTTTGATATGTCGAGCTCAACCCTTGTGGGAGCCCGTTTTACTCCACATATCTGATGAAATGATCTCGAACATGATGAACCTATAAATCCTGCACACTGAAACAAACATGTTAGCAAAAATAAAAGAAGTTGAAAGCTTCCATTGAATTACGTTTTTTCTCTTGACTTTTGCAATCATCTGATGGATGCCTGATCGATTGTATCTTATATTCCTATTAGTAGCATAGGCATATGATAGGATTTGATCCGTCATTGCTTAGAGACCATCTCTAACGTCATCTTTTATCTTTCCTGTAGATGCTTTTGGATTTGGAGCTGGAGCTGAAAACTGGAAATGGAGTTAGAGCTGATGTCACAACCGAAAACCTCAACCGTCAACGATCCGTCATTCCAGGAAATGACGAATCATCTTCTACCCTATGCTTTCATTATTTTCAGTTGTATAGCATACCATTGCTTATGCATTCTTTATTTGATTATAAAAATCCAAAAAGAGTTACTCCCACGGCTTGTGTGGGATTCAACATTTTTTACAAAATGAATAAAAGGATTACTATGCAAATTTTCTCAATTTTCTGTTTTAAATGTTTGCACAATAAAACTATGATTCATATGTAAGATGATCTCAATGATGATCAATGAACACTTAATCAGCAAAACATGAAAATTTTTGTACCTATAAATGATGAACTTCATCCAACTCTACCTATTTGAGCTCAGAGTGAAAAATAGGTAACAATACCTTGAGGCAAAATTCTTTCAATATGATTATGATAGTCCTTAAAACTAGTATGAACTGCAAAATAAGGATTTGAATCAATTCAAAGAACTTATGGAACAAAGGTACAAGAGAGCCAAACCATTTGACGATGATCTATCAAATCTCTCATAGAGTTTTTTGTCATGCAAGTCCAAAGTGAATACTAGCTAAGGAATAGGTAATTGGATGCCGAATATCAAGTTGCAAGTATTGTTGTACCAAAATTTCTAGCTACACAAATGAGTAAAGAAAGACAAGGAAAAAATAATGCTGAAAAGGGTGCAAATACAACAAGATCACCACCTAAGAAAAAATGCATGTACTAGATACTCCTATGTAACAAAAGTATATTCCCAAACACAAGAGCATTGATGTTTCAACCAATAATGTAGAAAATTCAAATATTTCTAGGAATAATATGAAATATTACCAAATGAAGAAAGTAATAGGTGAAAGACAAGATGCAACAAAGGAAGTCAGGGATGGTGTAAAAGAAAATTTGGTTGTTGCTAGTGATTAAGTGATGCCATTTATTCTTGAAACTAACTCCATAATAGTCCCATAGTCTACTCCCTTACCAACTTATTAGTCAATATACATGGCTCTAGCATTGAGCTAATTAAAAGTTAATGTGCTTGTCAAGGAACTATTTAGGTTCTTGGAGAATAGAGAGAGGGAATTGCTTTATCTTAATGCTCCAACTATTTTTGATCAGCCCTTTGAGTCCAATGATTTTGAGGAAAATGTAGATGAGGCTAATGTACTTTAGGAAATTCCAAAGGTCTATCTTAGAAATGTGTTAGCAGGTAACTCGTAGGTTGTAGATCCATTCTATATGTATCCTTGTTGATAAATGGATGATCGATACACATCTATACATTATTTTTTTGGGGCATCCAACAATGTGATGCCACTATAAATCATGAACCAATTGGGACCATAGGTCTTAACATCATATGGGAAATACTTTGCCATGGATTCTTACAAGGTAAATGTAATTATTATTGTAAACATTGTTGAAGTGCAGATTGTTGCATGCCCAGGGAAATGTTTTTCAATGGATATCACCATAATTGATTGTCCTACTAAATGAGGCATGCTACTATTTAGAAATTGGGCATCTTCAATCGATGGTAGTATCCAAATGGATCTATCTTATGTTACTATATCACTTGAAGAAAAAGAAGTCCAATTAAATAGGGAAAAGAAGATTTGTTCAAAATCCAAAAGAGGCAAGGAGTGATGTATGTTATCTAGATATTGAACCTGATTATTTTTTTAGTTATTTTGATGATGAGACTAGCAACCACAATGATCTTCATACGTTTTCTAAAAAACAATGTTTTGGTGATGATTGCATTTGAAACATATTTTGATGGAACATTGTATAGAAGGAATAGTGCTAAAATTTTATTAGTGTCACTACATGGCACAAATCATAAATTCACCTTCTTACCAAACTTTGAATATACAAATAATTTAGCAAAATATGAGTCTCTATTACTTGGCTTAAATATGGCTTCAAAGTATGAGATTAAATGATGGTGATTTAGAACTTGTAGTGTCTTATGTTAGAGACCTATATGCTACAAAAGAGAAAAGGTTAAGGATGTATGAGAATGCTACATGGGATACCATTAAACTATTTGATGATTGTGGTATCAAATGGGTAGATGTTGTCAATCAGGGGAGGTATGAAACACCACTCAACACAATCCCAACCAAAAACAACTTCTAAGTCACCAATCTTCAAATTCACCTTATGACAACAAACCTTCACTATTTCTTGTAGTAATCCAACTTGGGTAAATTGGGTATATCTTTTAGAGAAGGTCCTCTCAGATCAAAACCAATAACTTTTCAAAGACCCATCAGGGCACACAACATATCACAAAACTTCACCAGGTTATTTTGAAATAACTTTCTCAAATTAGGTTTTCAACGCTGACCTAGACCTGAAAATAGGTCTAATTTACAAAGGAACCTATCACCAAACTTATTCTAAACCTTTGAATTTACTTGGGAAGCATTCTACAGATTACCAATCCTAATATTTCACAATTTTCATTAGGAGAGCCGGTCCCCAACACACAAACCTTGAAACCCTCCTTTTAAGCAATTTACTTAGGGGTTTAATGAAAATATGACTTCCAGGCTTGCTATAGCCCTACAACCACTTCAAAAACCTTCAAAAACCTTTGCACAAACTCAAACAATCAATAAACAATGCTGCCCCAACATATTTCATGGATTACCTTACTAAAACCTCATAATTTCACAAGAAAAACACACCTTTCACTACTAGGGCATCATGCCCAACTCATCATTCAACCTCCCCTGCACTCACAAACATTCCTAGCATTCATCCCTAATAAATAATACCCATTCCACTGAGATACAATTCCTATAGAAGGTGGAATGGGTCCATTTTCTTATTTAAAACAACAAAACCCTTAACTCTGTAGTCACAAACTCGATTTCAGTAAATCAACAAGAAAATCCACTAAACACAATGAAACTCCTCAAAATTGGATTCAATACAAAGCTAAAATAGTCTCCTATGCCATCCAATTCAAATTGAGTCACTGAGGCACTGTACGGGCTGTACAATAACTCTGCAATAACACTGTATAGAAAGGAAAGTTCTAAAATTAAGGAAAATAGTGATTATATTGATCAAAATCTTCTTCAAAACTCACAACCAACCCTTACAATGAGTATTCAACCTATTTTATACCTTTTACCTCCTAAACCAACTATTATAACTGCCTAAACTATGTTTTGAAATGACATGACAGTTGGACTTCTACCAAATTGCAAAATTTGCAACTTTACAACATTTTCAATATGACAACATTTCATCTTTTGCAATTTTTAGCAATTCAAGCCACCTAATCACCTAATAAGCTCTACCACGACTCTTTACAACATAAAATGGTCAACATGACCTTATTTAATGCATATTGACTCAAAATCCTAAAGCCTACTCATTAACAACCTTGATTGACAAATTTTTTTCAATGGTGCCCCTGCACCATACACCCCAGCTTGAAAATTTTCCAAGTATCTTGGAAATGATTTAGAAACTTGTTCACCTATGATCATCTCTGGCCTCTGACCTTCTTGAACTTCTTCATTAGGTTCACCTTGTCTTTGATTCACATCTTGCTTAGCATTCTTACCCTTGTCTTTACTTGATTTTTTCCCCATTCCGTGACACTGTTCTGTGGGGCGTCCCTTAAATTTTTCATCATAAAACCCTGATGTCCTACTCATCTTCACATCTGCACATAAACCTTTATCAACTTCCCACTCTACCATTTTTGTTTCAGGCTTAAACCTCTGTCCAATACTCTATTTGACTGCATCTTTTTCACTTTCAAACTTGCAAACTTCTTCACCAACAAACTTAGAAACCTCTACCTTCTTAATCACTGTTCCATAAACCTTTGTTCTCATAGTATGCAACTGCCCATTGAATTTCTTTGCCACCATAGGAAAAATCACTGTCCCCACTATGATCTCATCACACTTTCCTTGCTTTCCTACACGCATTTCACCCTTATGTTTCACTGTATCAGACCCAGACACTAATCCATCTTCTTTTCTCTTCCACATGGAAGCATCCTTCATAACAATTGACTACACATTATCTTTATTTCTTCTATCTACTGTCCCAACACTATCAAGCCTTGAAATGGCTGCCAACCCCATACTCTTATCTTTCTCAATACTCACAAACTCTTTCTTTCCAATCATGATGATCTTACCTTGTTCTTTTGCTTCTTCAACCAATAGAGTTAATGTGAATGTTCTCCCATCTTTCTCAATTGTACAGGTATTTTATCTCCCATCATAAATTGCAGACCTGTCACACTACCAAGGCCTTCCAAGTAACACATGGCAACAACTCATAGGAAAAATATCACAAACAACCTTGTCTCTATATCTACCAATTTGGAACTCAACTGAAGCTTGTTCATTCACCACAATGGACTGATTATCACTTACCCAAGATACTTTGTAAGGTTTTTCTCTAGGTACTCTTTCCAATCTCAGTTTCTCTACCATTTCACTAGATACCATATTGTTAGTGCATCCTGAATCTACTATCACCTTACATACCTTGTTCTTGCATCTACAAGCTGTCCTAAACAATGCTCTTCTCTGAATCAACTCCTTCTCCTTGGATGTCTTCAAGAGTTGTCTCTTCATCATAAAAATTTCACCTATTTCAGGAGTAACAACAATACTATTGGAATTTGAACTCTCAGCTTCATCTTCTTAGACAATTTGAGCTCTTCTTTCACCTTTCCTTTCTCCTCCACTTGATGTAGCACCAAATTTCTCAAGGAACTTGTAGGATGGATGACCAAATTCATTGCAATTGAAGCACCTACCAACAAATTGGTTTGAACTTCTTCCTCCTCTAAATCTGCCCCTTGAACTTCTATAACCAACTCTAAAATCTGCAACTTTTTCTTCCTTTTTGTGCACATCCTCTTGGCTCTCACTTGTTTTTTGTGAAGTAGAGAAGGATCCTCTACCCTTTGAAGTGATGCCTTTGCCTCTAATGGTATTTTCTTGTCTTCTTTTTACTTTTTCTTTATCCTTTAGTGCCATTTGATAACATTCTTCAACACTCCTTAGATTTGTCAAAGCCAATTCATCCTGTATGTTCAATCTCAAAAAACCCAAGTACCTAGCTATCTTTTCATCCTCATTCTCATTATGGTTAGATCTCATACTTAACTTATAGAATTCTTCAGTGCTTTTACATCCATCTCTTTTTGCCTTAAACTTTGTAACTTCCTAAACATCTGAATAGAATAATCAGAAGGGAGAAATTTACCTTTCATCTTGGCTACCATCTTGTCCCATGTCACAATCTTGGATTTTCCTTGCTTCCTTCTCTCTGATTGTAGATAATCCCACCAAAAAAGTGCATGACCTTTTATTTTTGTCTTTGCAATCTTGATTCTCTGTTCTTCAGGGATGTCTTCACACTCGAAGTAGTTATCGAAAGATTCTATCCAATCTAACAACTCTTCTTCATTTAGGTTTCCACTAAACTTTTGAACATCAATATTTACCTTATGCTTGTCACTCTTGACTGCCCTTAACAAATTTTCCATTCTTTGATCTTCAGGATCAAGTTCTTCCTCTACATCTTCAAACTCTTCTTCCTCTTCATCATCTGAATCACTTTCAACTTCTTCTCTTCTCTTACTTGTTTCCAAGGCTGCCAACCTTTCCTTCAATTCTCTGATCTCTCTCACATAATTTTCCTTCAAATCACTCATCTCTTTTTCCATATTCTTCCCTTTAGGAGGCATCTTGACAATGTTGCCTTTTCACCTTCCAACCTTTCTTTTGCAAACTTCAATCTTCTTCCTAAGAGATTTGGTACCTTTGCTCTGATACCAATTGATGTCAATCAGGGGAGTTCTACAAAACCACTACAGACAATTCCAACCAAAAACAACAACTTCTAAGTCACCAATCTTCAAATTCACCTTATGACAACAAACCTTCACTATTTCTTGTAGTAGTCCAACTTGGGTAAACTAGGTATATCTTTTAGAGAAGGTCTTCTCAGATCAGGACCATTACCTTTTCAAAGACCCATCAAGGCACACAACAACATATCACAAAACTTCACTAGGTTATTTTGAAACAACTTTCTCAAATCATGTTTCCAACCTTGACCTAGACCTCAAATTAGGTCTAATTTACAAAGGAACCTATCACCATACTTATTCTAAACCTATGAATTTACTTGGGCAACATTCTATAGATTACCAAGCCTAAGATTTCACAATTTTCATTAGGAGAGCCGGTCCCCAACACACAAACCCTAAAACCCTCCTTTTAAGCAATTTACTTAGGGTTTTAATGAAAATATGACTTCCAGGATTTCTCTAGCCCTGCAACCACTTCAAACACCTTCAAAAACCTTCAAAAACTCAGACAATCAATAAACAATGCTTCCCTAACATATTTCATGGATTACCTTACTAAAACCTCACAATTTCACAAGAAAAACACACCTTTCACTACTAGGGCATCATGACCAAATCATCATTCAACCTCCCCTGCACTCACAAACCTTCCTAGCATTCATCCCTAATAAATAATACCCATTCCATTGAGATACAATGCCTACAAAATGTGGAATGGGTCCATTTTCTTATTTAAAACAATAAAACCCCTAACTCTGCAGTCATAAACCCAGTTTCAGAAATCAACAAGAAAATCCACTAAACATAATGAAACTCCTCAAAATTGGATTCAATACAAAGCGACAATAGTCTCCTATGCCATCCAATTCAAATTGAGTCACTAAGGCACTACATGGGCTGTATAGTAACTCTACAATAACACTGCACATAAAGGAAAGTTCAGAGATTAAGGAAAACAATGATTATATTGATCAAAATCTTCTTCAAAACTCACAACCAACCCTCACAATGAGTATTCAATCTCTTTTATATGCTTTCCCTCCTAAACCAACTATTACAACCGCCTAGAATGTCTTTTGAAATGACATGACTGTTGAACTTCTACTAAATTGCAAAATTTGCAACTTTACAACATTTTCCATTTGGCAACATTTCATCTTCTTCAATTTTTAGCAATTCAGGCCACCTAATAACCTCTACCATGACTCTTTACAACATAAAATGGTCAACATGATCTTATTTAATGCATATTGACTCAAAATCCTAAAGCTACTCATTAACAACCTTGATTGACAAAATGTTTTCAATGGTGCCCTTGCACCAGTGGATAGGGAAGAAAATGTGACAATAGATGCACTTGCTATTGTAGAATCAAATATCAACACTTCCAGACCACCCTCACTGTAGGTATAGTCTGGATATCCTCACTAGACCCATCATCTTAAAGACACCATCTACAATTGGTAGGTTTTCAATGACGACCAACATATATATGAGTTTCCACATTGTTGCAACCATTTTGAAAATTAGTTGATTGAGTGGTAGTCCATGGTTGAGAAAGATGAAGAATCGAAGGAGACTCTTTGGGAATGAGATCATACAATTTGAAGATAAATGCTAGTCCTAAAGGTCTTGTTTCTATAGAAAGAATGTTTGATGATGTTGATTGTTAGAAGACAAGGAGTAAGACTATCAATGAAGAAGATGTGGAGGCGATGAATGTAGGGATTGATGTGAATCATAGGATGATCCACATTAGTAAGATATTTAAACCAACATAGAAGAAAATGTTGATTGCATTATTTTAAACATGTAGAAAATGTATTGCTCAATCTTACATGATGAGCTGAAGGCTTATAGGGAAGATTTGTTCCAGCATACCATTCCTTTTGGAGCCTAGGGCCAAGCCCTTCCAACAAAAGAAAATACCCATCAATCCTACACTCACCCCTTAAATGCAGAAGGAATTAATGAAGCTTAAGGAGAGGGGATAATTTAACTCATCAAGCATTCAAAATGGGTTTCTCAGTGTGTAAACAACTTTCTAGTTCGGGATCAACCTTGATTGTATACACTTTTTGTTGTAGACATACTTCATTTTATGATGAAGAGTAGAAGGTACCCCATTCATTGCATGAATCCAAGGCCTACCTAAAAGAATATTATATGAAAGATCGTGAGGCATAACATGGATAGTTGTTTGCAATGTGGCCTTTCCAACTGCAATAGGTAATGTGATCACACCAAGCGATTATTTTCCTACATGATCAAACCCACGAATAGATAAAGAACCAAGTTGAATCTTAGTCCTATCCACTCCAAGCTTATCCAAAAGGCTTACACTACACACATTAAGGGATAATCCATTGTAAACAAGGGTTCTCTTTATCCCATTCATATTATATGTAACTATTATCATGAAAGGTTCATTTTATTTTTGCATTTCCAAAGGAGGTAAGTCACTTTGGTGGAAAACAATGTTAGCATTTATTCCTTGAATTAGGGCTGCTATGCCATTCGGTTTCACATTAGGAGGGATATGAACTTGTTGTAAAGCACTTTGAATCATGTTATGATAATGAGGGATGGCTTGAATAAGATCCCATAAGGATATCTTAGCAAGAGTGCTTTTAAGTTGTTCAACAAGATCATATTCTTTTCCACTATGCTACAAGATATTAGGTGCAGGTGGGAGATATGGTTGAGGTAATGGAAGGGACATTGGAGTTGTTTGTGGTTGTTGATTTTTTGTGTTATATGTATGAGCAATGGTATTGTAACTCGATTGTTGTGAAACATTGTCATTATCCATTTACATTGTAAACTTCAAGATATCTCTTGGAGCAAATGGTTTCTTTTTACGTGGTTCAAGGATAATCATGGGTTTGTTTTGAAATTGTGGTTGTTGTGAAGGTGGATAGAGGATAAGTTGAGGTTTAGGTGGTCCAATAATTAAAGGATTTGTAGGAGGTCTAAGAATTAAAGGACTCGAGGGAGCTCTAATGTTCATAACCTCAAAAGACTTATCCTCATTTTTATGATCTCTTAGTGAAGGGGAGTCTAATGTCACTTCATCATCTCCATCTAAGGAAGCCACATTGCTATTGTTTGAAAGGCATGTGTCAACGTTGTCATTTTATCGCACCATGATATCTTCCCTAGTAGGAGAGCAACAAACTAGATGTTCATGACATTCAATGGTTGGTTATTCTAAAATGACTTCATCACAGGTAAGGGAGTTATCAATGGTTGGATTGTCTTGCTTATCAATGATGGCATCCTCTTGTTTAATAATATTTTCCCAAGTAGGAGGGATAGGAGAAGAGAAACAACTAGGATTCTCATGACTCTCATTGATTGGATCTTCTAACACCAAAACATCTTCACAAATAGGAGAGACACTGGGAGAAGAAAAAACTTGATTGTCATGATTGTCCAAGATTGTATTCTCTTTCACTAAGTTAGTCTCACACACGGGAGAGGGATAAATGAAGAACAAGAAAAGAGGGGAAATGACTTCACATTCATATGCTTGTAACAACAATTTCTTAGAGATTTCAACAAAATTTGAAAATAGAACATGAAGTATGATAACAAGAGACTTTTGTAATGAAAACATGATGCACTAATTGCTCTACAAATATGAAATGCAATAATTTTTTTAAATTTTAAATGCGTAACTTAAATGGATGATTAGACCTTAATGCATAAATTAGAAATTCCTGAAACTTTCCAGACTAAAACAATAGGTTATCGACAGGTCTAGGAAGTACCAAAAACCACAAAAAAGCTTAGAAAAGCTAGTTTTTGTAGGTCTCCAAGGACTCATTCGCCCAGGGGTGAATGGGTCCTAGTATAGGGTTTTGTAAAATTGAAAAATACAATTTCTGAGTGATTCCATGTGTTCTATGTGCCAGGTTTCAGACTATAACTTATGTAGCATAATTTTCTAGAATTTGATGTTTAAATGCAAGTGCAATGAAGGAAAAATGATGAACTATATGACACTTTTTGAAATTCAACTTGATTGAATTTTTGAATATGAATGATGAAAAGTACACTAACATGTAAACACTATGCAAAATCAATGTGATATAATGTATTTTTAGATTTAAAATGAATGCAAAATGCAAGTTTACACCTAAAATTCAATGCAACTTTATGCCAAATTTAGAAACCCTAAATGCAATGAATTAATGCAAATCCTAGATCTAGGGTTTGAATGCACTCCAAATCAGAAATTAGAATGTTCAAAACTCAGGTTCACCAAAATGAAACATAGGTAAAAATGGGTAAGGGTTCAAACACATATGGTTTTATACTAAATTTGGAATGTTTCACCAAACTTACTATAAATAGAAATGTCAAAATGAGTGTAATGAACCCACCCATTCTTTTATTTCATTCAGGAAATGAGATCCCTCAAGTCAAAATCCACTTTCAACCCTTAAGTGAGTGAATTCTTTGAGGAATCTTGCAATTTCCTTTTTTTTTGTAAGGACGGGGGCCTAGGGCAAACAACACTTTGGGGAGAAAGATTTAAAATAGCAAATCAACTCCAAATTGCAATCTATAAAGTGGATTTAGAAGATTTAGCATAACACTAATGGAACCTACAAATATTTTGGAGAATTTGGAAGAGATAAATGTTGTGTACCTCTCACAAAAAGGTGTTTTTGAAAGTTGACTGAGGACTCATTCACCCTATGACGAATGGGTCCTGTCTAGGGCTTTGTAAAAATGGTTTCTGGGTTCTATTCTCCCATTTCTGCACTCCCAAATCCTCAATTTTCACAGTCGAACATATGGAAATAAATCTTGTAGGTGAGTTTATGTGAAATTGCAACAATGGTGACAACAAATGCAACTTTGACAACTTTGCAATTTTTCTCTTCAAGAGATCTTCCACCTAAAATCTGCAAACACAAATCAAGAGGGAAAAATGTTTTGTTGTTGGTGAATGGGGGTTTTCCTTTGTCAAACCCAGTTTTGGTAATTAAAACTTGAAATGAAATGAAATAACATAAAAGGAATGATGAATGAACAAGCCTATGTCACAACTCACAAAACCCTTGAATGCACCTTAGAATGTAGATCTACAACTAGCATGAAACGACTTCAATGGATGTGGATCTTGATCTTGAAACTTGATTTAAAACAATGCCTTTGAATGCTTGAATGGATCTTGAACACTACATCAACATATTAGCTCAAATAACATGCATGATGCAAGAAGACTTTGACATGATAATAGTCTCTTGATTGCTACAATAATCTTCACTAAATCTACTCTTGAATGCCTTGAAATACTCTTGGAATGTTCTTGATAATGCTCACTTGAAAAATTAGAGTGCTTGAATCAAACTTGCTAGGTAAAACATAGTGAAATGACCTCTTATTTATACATAAATTCCTGAAATTCAAATAATACAAGCCGACATGTGAATATACATTTGAAATAATTGAAATACCACCAAAAAAATAATAAAAATTTAGGTCCTAGGCCTAAGTGAGGACCCATTCATCCTTGGGTGAATGGGTCTTAGGTCACTTACTTAGGACACACATTCTCCAATGATAAGTGTTATGTTATGGCATTAATGAATGCCGGGTTTTCCTCTTCATAAATTACAATTAATTAGGCTTGGATTTGAATTAAAGGGGCCAATTAAGGAAAATTAAGCTCAATTAATTAATAAAGCCCTAGATAAATGTGAAAGTGTAAAGATACAAAAAGGGATACTTTTTCCTACACTACACATGTATGTCAAGAATGAAATATGAGGGTGAATTTATATAATTACAAATAAAACTTTGAAATATGGAGATTCAATCTCAACATACATCTAAGGTCGAATTAGAGGAGTGGGAAATCCTCACTAACTAAGAATATTCAAGAGAGTTATTAGTGGGTGAGGATAACTATCTTTATTTTTAATTTAATTTTTTATGAGTATTCCTACTTTATATTAAAAAAAAAAAAGTACAATATCCACAAAAAAAGATAGGGTGATAAAGAGGCACACCCACAAAGTCTAATGGGATAGTCTAGAACAAGGACAAGAAATAAAACATTACGTTGCTAATGTTGCGACAACAATAGGTGGATCTTTATCATTATAATTAAATCCCCAAACATTTGTGGGGGTGGTGTCATCAAGAGGACCTCCTAGCTAGTAATAGTGCCTTCCTTCACAAGAGTGTCTTCAATTGGTTATTGTTGGTGAAATAGAGAGATGACAAATGCAACCAAGAAAAAATGTTAAAGCTTAGCCAACCAGCCCCCCCATGCCTCTAAGAAGAGGGAGAAGGAAATCCAGGAGAGTGGGACCAACCACGTGTCATAGATCCATGTGAATTTCCATGAGATTAAGAGTTACTATAGTAACAAGCATGGGATAAAATTAGAGGATGAATAATGGTGGGAGTTACAATTTAGATATTTGAATTTATTGAAAATGGATAATGAATATTGTAATTTTAAAATGGATAATAGAAAATTAAATGGATTTTAATTATTTTGGTCTAATTAATTTAATATGTGATGGGAAAATGAAAGGGGGAATTTGGAAGGGGACCAAGAAATGAGAGTGGGTTGTGACTAGGATGTTGCATGGTGTTAGAAGATAATGTTAGGAAACATTAGGAGATGGTTAAAAATAAGTGTCTACACTAGAGATTACATTGGTATTACAGTAGATAAATTGAATAAGCATGCACACTTCTTTGTCATCCCTTCAACATTCAAAGCATATCATGTGGAAAATTTACATCTTAGAGTTACATGAGTTACCTAAAATTATTTTTAATTATAGTTATATAATATTTGTTAGTTCCTTTTGGCAAGAATTATTTTGTTTGACAAGTGTACAACTCACTGTTAACATAATCTATCACCAACAAACAATTGTGCAAATATAAAAGGTGAATAAGTTGGTTGAAGGATGCTTGATGGACTATGTTTCAAATACAAAATAGTATGGGTTAAGTAGTTTCACTTGGGAGGATATTGTGACAACACCACCCAACATTTTTCCCTTGTTACATGTTTTCATTTGTGGCATTGTATGTTTATGAGGCACTAACTTGCATTGATTTAATGTTTATAAATTGTAAGTGCTACTCATATTGGGGGTATCAAGTTCCATCATTGATGCAAGGATGAAAAATTCAAGAAACGTAACCATCATAGAATATCTAGTTAATTGGAGGAACTTATCTATAGAGGATGCCACTCAAGATGAATGAGAATATCTAAATTTATTTTTGTTGAGAACACACAATTTTGGGATGAGTAGACTTGTAATGTCCTTTTTTTAATTAATTTTATTTTATAGTAAAAAATCACATTTTCATATTTCTCATAAGCTAAGGAGAAATTGCTAGAAAAATATTTATTAATTATTGATCTCAAACTAAATATAATTTCTCAATTTCAATAAAAGGATCAACAAGTATATATATATATATATATATATATATATATATATATATATATATATATATATATAAGGAGGGACATGAGAATTCATGGAGAAGGGATAATGTAACTTCCAAAGATCATTGGATCTTTATTTATGATGGATTATGTATACACCTAAAATCGGTCAAGACAATTAATTAATTAAATACTAGCTATTTAATTAATGAACTCCTTTAATTCATCTACTTATAAATAAATTCTCAATTTATTTATATAGTTCAAACTTTTCTATATTCTTCATCTAAAATCACATTCCTCTAATTTAATTAAATAAACAAATTCACATAGTTTGTTTTATTTAATTAATAACCTTCTCACTAAATTCAAATGCCCAATTTGAATTTAAGCACATGTCTACAACACTTTTTGACCACATCATCAATTGTCACATGTATTTAAATATGACTAATATTTAAATCACATTATTTTCAACCAATTCCATAATGTAAACTTTTGACACATGGCTTTCTCACACACTTGATTCTCTCATACATTTGGCATGTTTCCTTTGGTCAAGGGAACATCCTCCATGATTCTTCCATCTCCATCGTTCATCTCTCATGTTTGAATCTTGACCATTGATTGCTGCCACATCACAAGATGCTTTAGAAATCCTATAAATACAACCTCTTGCTACAACATTTTATATCACATCTTTGAGCAAACTTATTATGCAGGAGTAGCATTGGAGCATTTAGAGTTTGAGTTTATAGCATTTAACATTTGTCATTTGAGCATTATAGTATCATGTTAACTTAGAATCATGTCTTAGTTTCATAGTTGCATCATACAACATTTACATCATAGTTTTTAATATCATATCCATTCGTCAATATCACCATTATCATTTGCATCATGCAATATCATGTAGGAACTTGGATTCTTGCATTCAATAGCATCTCGTTTCTTAGGTTGTCATCCAAACCAGTCATAGTGCACATACAAAATCTGAGAGCACTAATGATTTAAAGGATCCTTAAGAATAGAGAACAATGGAATGTTTTTAGAGATTTGTTTTGCTACAAGTAGATTAGTTTTATGATTCAAATATTTAATGTAATACGTCTCATTGATGTTTGTGTGCTTTATTATTGATTTGCTAACTCTCCCACATTTCACACATACATAAATTGGCACCCACCGTGGGGCTCAACCCCATTTTTAATGATTTTTTGCAAAAGTTTTTGTAAATAGGCTGGACGTGATGTTTTAGCATGATCGTGAGTTCTTTTAGCGCATGCGACAAGTCTTTCGGCGCATATGAAAAATATTTTAGCACATCCGGGGATTGTTTCAGCGCATACAAAAAATCTTTCAGCACATCCGAGGACTATTTCGGTGCATACAATATTTATTTCGGAGCATCTAACAACTGTTGTAGTGCATTCAGGGGGTCTTTCAGCGCTTTTAGTCAATACTTTAGCACATTCATTAGTTTCTATAGCGCATGGAGTAGTTCTTTTAGCGCATCCATTAATTATATATTATAGTGCATAGAGTAGTTCTTTTAGCGCATTGGAATAATATTTTAGCGCATTGGATGATTGTTTTAGCGCATATGCTTAAATTTGCAAAATCTAAAAAATACGAGAACTAATTAAGGTTTTTTGTGTTGCAAGTGCATGATATGCTAGTCAAAGACAAATTTATGCAACTACTAATGATGTATGCAGGAGTTGGAGTTATTTGAATGCTTTCTTTTGATTAAATTAGGAACCTAGTTTAATTAAAAGGTTAAAGAACCCCTTGTCTTTCACGCTTGAAGTGATAGGCCTATGCTCTCCCCTTAACTGGGTGATCAGAATGCTAGACTCACTATTTATTCTTTTTTAACACCTTTAGAAGGCCTGCCATAGTGGGAAAAAGTACTCATCCTATGGGAATGACCTAAGTGGGAACAACCAAAGCCAGGTTTTCCAACCCACTATAATCAAAAGCAAATTTGGGGAAAGTCCGCAATTCGATGGTAGTGTGCAAGATAACCATCCCCAAAGCCTTTGTTCTAAAGGTTGGGAGGTCTCTTGAGGGTGTTTATCTATTTTCACATCGAACGAAAACCCTTACTAGGAACTATAGTGTAGAAGTCAACTGAGTCAGTTTCTAAACACTTTCTATATCATGGTGCAAGGGGAGGGAATAATCTACCCCCAATATACTCACCATATAACCATAAGGGATTACTGGCCAAAAGTGGAGGATTTGGCTTTGGTTAAGTCCCGGGAAAGGAAAAAACACGGGCACCCTCTAGGGGGTGACAAGGCTGTGTGAGCTGACATGGTTTTAAGATGTGGGTTGTGATATTTTAAGTGACCCTTGAGAATAGAAAAAGTGCTTGAATTATCTTCTCTTGTGTTATACCAGTGGAAATCAAAAGAATTAGACTAGATTCTTGAATACACACTCAATGTTTCATTCCTAGGTGAAACTAATTGTTTGACAACTTGTTGTTGTGTTTGAGGTGAAAATTCAAGAAAATCATCCATTTAAACATGCAATTCCCATATTTGGAAAACTGGAAACCAAGAAAAATTCATTGATCAACAAATTATACCTTGGAAACACTCAGATTCAAAGGAAAACAAATAGACAGACTGTCAAAAACATTGAAAACTTCCAGTTTAGCACATTCATTCTCTATTCTGGAGCATCTGCTGCATTTTCTAGTGCATCTGTGCAATATGGTAGCACATCCATTCATTGTTATAGCGCATTTGAGCAATCTTATAACACATCCATTCTCTGTTTTAGCGCGTCTGAGAAGTCTTGTGGCACATACATTTACTGTTTTAGCACGTCTGAGCAGTCTTCTAGCGCATACATTCATTGTTCTAGTGGATTCAAGTAGTTTTATAGCGCATTGAGTCAATATTCTAGCACACCCATTCTCTGTTTTAGCACATCTGTGCAGTCTTTTAGCGCATCCATTTAATGCAAAACCCAAGAGTTAAATTTATCCCCTGTTTCATAGTTTGAACTAGAATTCAGAATCTTTTTCAGCCCAGAATCATTCCTCAGGTACCACAGAGTCTAAACTTATTAAAACTAACCTATACAAGTGAAATTCTTTAAATTAAACCAAGATCTAAACATCTCAAAGTGCCTAAATCATCAAACTTATCACACCTTTGATTATTAAGCTAAGTTTCATCATCAGGATTTGTCATCCTTTCATCATGAAACAAAGCTGTATAATCTAATTAAACTTAGTCTCTTCAATAGATTTTGTCATTCTATTAGACTTAGTTTTCATCCTTGGCACTCCTCCAAACAAAGATCAAAGTTCAGTCAAAGTATAACACTTGCATGCTCATTCAAACAAGATTACAAAAGTAGAAACTCAAGGAAACTCAAAACATTGAAATTTCAAACATCGAAACCCAAAACACCATGGCTGAACCTGAAGAGAATCTTTTCCATGGAATCCACAATAATGAAGGTGAAGAAATAACTGAGGAAGACATCCAATGTGTTGAACAAGATCCAAATTTTCACAAGTGCTTAGAAAATATTTTTGAAAGAAATGGGGAGAAATACTTGCTAATGCTAGCTAAACAAGGTGTCAAATTGCCTGATGACTTTGATGTTAATCAATTGAAAGAACCTCCTAAGAATCCTGAAAATGATACAGAACAAGTAGTTTCCTTAACCCATCAAATGAAAAACCTTCAACCAAAAATTATTGACATGCAAAGGGGAACCTCAAAATGATACTTGATACAAGACATTTATCCATATCCTTTTGATCAAGATATCCACATAATTCCTTTTCCCAAACATTGCAAATTCCCAAAGTATGATAAATACAATGGAAAAACTGATCTAATAGATCATGCGAGGGAATTTAGAACCATGAGTCTTGAGTTTGCACACGAAGAAACTTACTTGATGAGGTTGTTTCCACACAGCCTAGGTGGACAATGCCTTGAATGGTTTTCCAAACTTGCACCACCAATTAGAACCTTTGAAGAATTGGTTAGCAAATTCATCACTCAATATTCTTATAACATCCAACATGATATAACAATGAAAGACCTTTGCAACTTGAAACAGGAAAAGGGTGAATCGTTCCTCACTTTTCTACAAAAATGGAGAAGGTTGTTTGCAAGATATTCTCACCCCGTACCTAAAAAAGAAAAGATGGAAATCTTTATTGACAACCTAAATGACGAGATGAGCTATAGATTGGAATTGCAATGTCCACCTACCTTCGAAAAATTGATTGAAAATGGGATTAAAATTGAAGAAGCTTTGACCAAAAGAGGAGTCATAAAACTTTACAATGAAAACAACACATCAAGCTCCTCTAACAATTACAATAGTAATGATACACCAAATTTTTGGCAATGAAACAAAAATGCTAGTAACAATGACGGTACAATTGAAACACAAAATGCAAAACCTATATTCAACTTAACCGCAGCTACCACCAAAACCAATTAGAACAAAAATCCACCCAATAATCAAAACAACAACCAAAATGTCAACCAAAACAACAATCAAGACAATGCTGAATCTAGAAGACCACCATATCGAACATCCTCCAATCGAAGAAGATTCGCACCTTTGAGACAATCATCAAAATCAACATTAAAGGAACTTCTTGAAGCTAAATTCATAACATTACCAGAGGCAAGAAATTGGGAACCACAAGTTAAGCCTCCATGGTGGAATGATGCACATTTTTGTGACTTTCATCAAAACAAAGGACATAAAACCAATGATTGCATGCAATTAAAACACTTGATACAAGACTTGATTGATAACAAGACCATATTTGTAGGACCCCAAACGAACAATGATCATGGAGCGTTCAAGAACCCTCTACCAAACTATGAAAAAGGGGAATCTTCTTCATCAAATACTAAGGGAAAAAACGTGATCTATATTTATGATTCTACCATTCATTGTGTTGAGGTGGTTGAAGATCAAACCAAGGACATCGAAATTAAGGGCCAAATAAACATTGCTACAATTGAAGATCATCACTGCGATATCAACACTGCCTCACATCAAATCAATGACCTTGTGCTAATAAATCTGATCACCAACATTGCTACAAATGACAATCAAATTAATGTCATTAAAATCAAAGACAAACAAGAAAATTCACCAATCAATGCAATCACAAGAGGACAAGCCAAGGTAACATTGAAAGGAGCTACCCCTTCCATGTCCAAAACCACTGTTACACCTACAACTCAATATAACATTGTTGATCAGTTGTAGAAAATACCCGCTCAAATATCCATATTAGAGCTTCTCAAGATTTTTCCAGTGCACAAAGAAATCCTAGAACAAGCTCTAGTCACCACCACACTACCAAATAATCTGGAAGTTTTCCAATTTCAAACTATGGTGGGACACTTGACCACACCTCACTACCTCTCATTTTCCAAACATGATGATGTATCAATCACCCATCCACATAATGTTGCTCTCCAAATTGAGGTTTTAATTCACAAACATCAGGTCAAGCATGTTCTAATAGATGGTGGAGCTGGCCTAAATATCTGTACTCTAAAACTCATTCGTGCACTAGGATACTAAGAAAATGCTATTGATCCTAGAAGGAACATCACAATAAAAGCATATGATGATGAAGAGAGATCTTCCCAAGGGTTGATAATGCTACCTATTCAAGTGGAACCAGTTGTCAAAGACATAATCTACCAAGTGTTGGACAAAGAATTAACATACAACATACTCTTGGGACGTCCTTGAATTCATGAGATGCAAGTAGTACCATCAACTTATCATCAATGTTTGAAATTTCCTTTCAACGGACAAGAAATCACTATTGTAGCTGACTCCAACAATCCCCAATATTGTAACACACTTAAAACAACTAAAGACACTTTTGTGCCACATAATAGGGAAGCTCCTAATCATAGCTCATCAAAAAATGAAAGACAACTAAATTCCTTGTCAAAGTGGGTTGAGAAGAAGTACTAGTCAAAAGACAAAGGTATTGGCGGATCTACTCCACTAGACCAGGAATGTCAACTCAATGCATTATCAAAACAAGTTGAAAAGATCCAATTGAAAGACAAAGGCATTGGGGAATACTCATTTGAGCAATCCTTATGTTTATCACAACTTTCATCTTCTCTTAAGTCATATGGACAACCATCAACATCAAGATAACAATCATCACAACCAACCACACTCTTTGATGACAAGTTTGTAAAAGCGGGCATGTTAGTGGATGAATCAGAAGACAAGGAGGTTTTGAATTGGTTATATAACGACGAAGAACAATCACAAGCATCAACCTCCACTGTACAAATAGAGTAGTATGGAAAAGGCAGGACAATCCTAGAAAAGATGGGATATGAGGGAAAAGGTCCTATCGGTAAAAGAAAAGAAGGCATCGTAGAACCGATACAACCCATCACCATGAATGCTAAAGACAAGACATGACTAGGATATAGGGAAGAATCAAAAGAAGAAACCATACATCAGGTTGTCAAGAGGATCCTCCAATTGAGAGATAGTTTCAAAATAGACTCCAATGAATATGAATGGGATTCCCTCTCTGAAGAGTCTTTTCATGATAAGGAAATTGATGTGGTACAAAAGTATACACCAACACGTATGGAGGGACAGAGCTCGAGTTATAGACCACTTGAAATTGGATCACTGCATATCAATGACTCAAGTGAAGATGATCATGCTTGGAGCGAGATAGATACTTCGGAAGAGAGTAACATCATAGACCTTGCTATTTCTATCAAACACATTGACGATGTTTCCATCATAACACTCACCCCTTTGGACCTTGGCCAATCTGGCAATTCCTTGCCATTAATACACCCTAAAATGATTGACTGGGACCAAAATGAGTTGCTTGACATACTTGTCTTTCCAAACAATGACACCATTGTCAACTTCCTTTGCTTTGACACTCCTGAAACATGTTCCACCAGCGAATCTCATAACAAAGCTTCAAACAAGGGGAGTGCCAAATCTCTCAGCTGCAAAAAGATGAATATAAAAAATGGATCTAATGGTGAAAACCATTCAATGACAACATTAGATCAAGAAAAAGTAAAAATAAAGAGCACACCTGATGGTGAAAACCTCTCTAAGGCACCAAAAGATGGGATATTTTACACTCTTCCCGAGTATTATCATGAGAGATCTTCAGTGTTGATTGAACCTACGAATTCATCAACGTTGGTACAAATGAAACAATCAAGACTCTACATCTAGCAACATCCATGCCAGAGGAAGAGAAACCAAACTTCACTAAATTCTTTGAAGAGAGGCAAATCAACTTTGCATGGTCCTATGATGACATGCCAGGTATAGACCTAGAGCTCATCATGCATCATTTATCATTATCACTTGGAGTAAAACCAGTGAAAAAAAAGTTGAGGAAAATGCATCCACACATCACCCTCCTGGTAAAAGCTGAATTGAAGAAACTGTTGGATGTAGGATTTATTAGACCTATTGAATGGATATCAAACATTACATGCCAATTTCAAAACTAGACAAAAGCATCAGGATATGCACAAATTTCAGAGATCTCAACAAGGCTTTCCCGAAAGATGATTTTCCACTACCTAACATTGACATCATCGTAGACTTGATAGTTAGACATGAAATGCTCTCACTTATGGATGGATTTTTTGGTTACAATTAGATAAAATAACACCCGAAGATCAAGATAAGACAACCTTCACATGTCCTTGGGGCAGTTTTTGTTGGAATGTAATTCCTTTTGGGTTGAAAAATGTTGGGGCCACATATCAGAGAGCAATGACCACCATCTTCCATGACATGATGCACACTTTTATGGAAGACTATGTAGATGACTTATTGGTGAAATCATTCACTAGAGAGGGACATCTAGAAATTTAAGACAAGATCTTCACCAGACTGGAGAAATTCAATGTGAGGTTAAATCCCAAGAAATGTGTATTTGGCGTAACATCACCTAAATTGTTGGGATATATTGTATCAACTAAAGGAATGGAGGTGGATCCTGCGAAGGTTAAGGCTATCATGGAGATTCCTCCTCCTAAGAATATCAGTCAACTCAGATCATTATAGGGATGATTCCAGTCTATTAGGAGGTTCATCTCACAACTGGCGGATAAAACTTATCCTTTCAATCATTTGCTACACAAGAATGTCTCTTTCAAATGGGATGAGAAATGTGAAGCCACTTTTAATCAACTCAAGCAATATCTGATGTTGTCACCCATATTGGTACCGCCAATTGAAGGAAAACCATTGCTACTCTACATTACAACAAAAAAGATATCTTTGGGCGCTTTACTCACACAAGAAGATTCCACAGGAAAGGAAAGGGCAATTTATTACATTAGTAGGACCTTGAATGGTTATGAGATCAACTACACCTTTATCAAAAAATCTTTTTTGGTGGTAGTATTTGCTACCCAACAACTAAGACATTACATGATGACTCACACCATCAAACTCATAGCTAAAATTGATCCCTTAAAGTATCTACTCAACAAAGCTTCCCTAACAAGAAGATTAGCCAAGTGGGTCATGATATTGAGCGAGTTTGATAACCAGTATGTGGACAACAAAGCAATCAAGGGTCAAGCCATAGCAAATCAACTAGCGGAAGCACCATTACATGATGATCATCCAATGAGCATTGAATTTTTAGATGCTGATGTCCTAGTTCAGTGTCAACACAATAATGGATGGCTTACTTAGATGGCTCTTACATGCAACATGGATCAAGCGTGGGAATCTTGTTTGTCTCACCTTAAGGACATACCATTCCAAAGTCTTACAGATTAATGTTTCCTTGCACTAACAACACAACTGAGTATGAGGCATTGATTATTGGAATCAAAGTGGTAGTCAAGTGGAAGATCACAGAGTTGCATGTCTATGGTGATTCCCAACTAGTCATTAATCAGGTGAATGACGACTACCAAACAAAGGATGATAAATTGATGCCATATAAAAGAATGGTTGATAACTTCAAAAAGTACTTTGTGGAGATCAAATTTGAGCAGATTCCTAGAGGTGACAACAAAGCTGTTGATGCTATGGCAACCATTGCTTCTCTCTTGCAAATACCTAAAAAATGAGCCCGTTATGAGTTCATGGTGGAACAATTGTTTAATCCCACCTACGACAATTCTGAATCCCAAGTCATCTACCATCTAGCCGAGGCCGATGCTTCCATCTATGGGAAAATCTATACTTATCTAAAAGACAATACCCTCCCACCTGATTTATCTTGAAGCCAAAAATGAAATTTTATCCAACAAGCAGCTCGACATACCCTGATAGCTGATGTGATTTATCGACGGGGTCTTGATGGTACTCTCCTTCGGTGTCTAGAAAGTAATGAAGCTGAAACCACTTTACGTGAAGTTCATGAAGGTATTTGTGGCACACATTCAAATGGCCTAACTTTAGCTAAGAAACTCCTACGTTTGGGGTATTACTGGCCAAATATGGAGGAGTCTTTTCAATATGTCAAAAGGTGCACAAAATGTCAAATTCATGGAAACCTGATACACGCACTAGCATAAGAGCTACAACCATTCACATCCACATGGCCTTTTTTTCAATCGGGACTAGACCTTGTAGGAAAAATTCATCCATCTTCATCAAATGGACACAAGTTAATCATCACAACCATAGAGTACTTCACGAAGTGGATTGAAGCTATTCCTTTGACCACCATCACAAGAAAAATATTTTCATCATTCATCCTGAATTACATCGTCTGTCGGTATGGCATTCCTCAATCCATTATCACGATAACGAAAGACCTTTCAAGAATCAGGATGTCCAAGAGCTTTGTGAGAGGTTTCACATCCAGCATCAGTTTTCTACACCATGCTATCTTCAAGGAAACGACCAAGCAGAGGCCTCAAACAAAACTATCCTAAAAATCCTAAAGAAAACCGTCAATGAGGCTGGATGTGATTGGCACATTCAACTGAACCCTGCTTTGTGGGCTTACAGAACCAGTATCCGCACCCCGACAGGAGCCATACCCTATGCTCTAGTCTATGGATTAGAGGCCATTCTACCTATCGAGGTTGAGCTACCATCACTCTGTGTGTCACTAAAGGGGATCATTTCAGATGAAGACTATCGGGTCTCTAGGTTACAAGAGTTAGAACTGTTGGATGAACATCGTCAGCATGTCATGGATCACTTGAAGGCATATCAATAGAGGATATTGAGAAGTTACAATCATAGAGTAAAGCCTAGAACATTTCAGGTGGGTGACTTAGTCCTGAAAGAAAATCCTCGTAATCAACAGGATCGAGAGAAGGGGAAATTTGAACCAAACTGGCTAGGTCCCTTTGTTGTTGTATCAATCTTTGGGTCGGGAGCATATCAATTTTCCACACCAGAAGAGGATTTGTTTGATGAACCCCTCAATAGCCTCAATCTTAAGAAATTCTACACCTGAATCATCCAGTGCATCAAAAAAGATCTTGAAAAAATACAAAAACATTAGAAAAAATCCTAAAAAAATGGTTACCTTGATGAAAACCTAGAAAACAAGCATCTTGGTAACAACAAAAAAATCATAAAAAGAGAAAAATACAAAAAAAAAGTGAAAAAATAAAAATAAAAAATAAAAAATAAAAATCGTAAAATCTAATTTAAAAGTGCAATAAAAACAAGTGGTGAAAACCTAGAAACAGGTGCTATTTGTGATAGGTTAGCTTTTCCATCTATTTGAGTATGCCGACCATTTGCTTTCACCATTCGCTTTTGCCACCAATCTACCTATCATTAGAAAGCATCATGTACATATCTTGACATCACAGTCGTGTCTCACCCCAGACTAGGGGAAAAATCTTGAACTCACTAGGGGAAATAAAACTTTGAGCTTAAACCAACAAACAAATAACGGTCAGACAACGTAACAAACACAATGATCATAGTGCAACTCAACATTGAACATCAATCACCATCAGTAACAAATCAACCATCTAAATCAAATAGCCAAATCAATCAAATCAAAGCAAACTTTAATGGATGATGTTCTTTCTGAATCATGGCTTTATCATGTTAGCATGAATGTTGAACTGCTGTACTTTGATTTTTGTTGTCATATCTCTGGAGCAACTTGATGATGTATTGAACTAGAGTGGCTAGGAAGGAGTATGATTTTTCTTTGTCTGCTGTCTGTGAGTTGATCACTACTATTGTGCAAATTTTCGTGAGACGTGTGCTACAAAGTATCACTGATGACATTCAAAATTTGCATAGGAAAAGGATTGACTCTTGTATGTTTACGCGAGGAATGCTCATGTCATCTCAGTTCAATTATACCTAGATGCTTGTGTTAACTTGCAATATCAAAAATCATGGAAGTAGTACTCAGGTCATTATGGTCTAAATATACCATCGATGTTTGTACTTGCTTTCAACATTTTAAAAGCTCAATGATGATAAAAAGCATGACAAATTGGTTGTTACGATGACAACCTTTGTATATTAGATTTGCATGGTTAAGTTAGATTGCATCCATGTCAGTTTGCATCTATAGATATGAGGTTTCCAAAGCTTGAAAAATTGCACAATAAGGTTATCTCTCTTATTCATGGATTGAGTACATTTGACATTACCAAAAACACATCATTTTCATACATTAGAAAACACATCAGTTGCATCATCATTTGCATACATTAGAAAACACATCAGTTGCACCATCATTTGCATACATTAGAAAACACATCAGTTGCACCATCATTTGCATACATTAGAAAACACATCTGTTGCATCATCATTCACATTCATCCATCCATGCATCACATCATCACATGCTCATCATCAAACACAAAAATAAGTGCATTGCATCTCACGTGCATAATCAAAATCATTTCATTAAGAAGATTGAAAGACATATCCAACATAGTAAGATTTCCAAGAAGACAACTATCTATATTTTTAATAGATGCATAATTGAACTTGATGCATCACTAAAATCATTTTGTAACGCCCTACCACGCAACCCTAGGGAAAGTTGCAATTTACAACACAAACAAACTATTTTTTTTATAAATAAGAGCAAATAACATGCAAGTTCACTAACTATTGCCAACCAATCCCCTAGGGTTACGAGACTGTGTTACTTAAACCAAACACGGAACATGAATTAAAACCATACCATATAATTACTTAACAATTAAAGTTCACATACATTCCAATCATAATAATTTACATCCAAGAGTATGAGATACCACTTGATTCCAATAATATAACTTACAACATGATTACAACACTCATTCCCCAAATGAGGTAAATCCAACAAGTATGATTACTTATTACAAATTCCACCTTGATAACAAATGAGGGGTAATAAAATACAATAAGTACTGAGAGAATAAGGCAAGAGAAGAAATTGATTCCCATGAGCTCTCCAACTGGAAATCATGGCCACACGAACAAGAAGAAGAACCAACGGATTAAGAAGCACGTGCCACCCAACCACGTGGAATCCCAAAGGTTCCACTCCCTCCGTGCTAGGAGATAGTAACAAGGAATTCCTACACAAGACCATCTACCACTAGACACAGGCTACACAAAACTGATACGAAAAATAAACACAAGTACCTCATCACATGACTGAACGGTCATATGCACAACTTTGGTACAAACTCTCACACCACTGACATAGGTCACATTGCTTCTAGATATAAAGTAGATCGAGAATGCCACAAAGACCAAGTACAAACTTGTTGACTTAGAAAGAGTGTCATTGCATAGCTCGTCAAGGGATCTCCTCTGGGAATCTTCCTAGGCTCCGGCCCCCACCATGGGTTATCTTGGTGGCCTGTACCGAATCCCGACACCCATGCTCACTCATGCGGAATCAAATACCTCTCGTGAAGACGAGATAGATGACCTTGCCATTCCAGGCCTTCCCATCTCATCCCAAGTCTAAAACAATCCCTTGGGTTCATGAGTGAGGCACAATTAATCTTGTTTAATGTTTGATGCAACCTAAGCTTCTAAAAGTTTGTTTAGTTATCATTGAATTAACCAACTTGCAAAGAGTTTCCCTGACACCACTTTGTATGTCGGCCCCCATTGCAAGCCACTCCTCTAAGACAACACACACGGTGAAAACCACAATAGGTAACTAGATAATACAACCTCTCCTATCCAAGGAGGTAACAAATCAAGGAGACTCACTCCAAATACTGGAGGCAACAAGGTCAAAACCCTCTCCAAACACTGGAGGAAACAAAAGTACAAGACTCACTCCAAACACTGGAGGAAACCAAAATACAAAACTCACTCCTTCCAAAGGAGGCACAAATTACATAACCCTCTCCTAATCTTAAGGAGGCACACACCATCCCCGTTCGTGAAAACCGGGTGGAACAACAGGGTGTAACTATACACACTTTCCACGACACATCAAAAGTTGACTAACATAACAACAAACCATACCAATAAACGAACCTCTATCTGGAAGACTTCCAAAACATTTACTCTAGTTCCACAATATCGAGGACGAACATTATAACACTACAAACATTTCAGACAGTTAAATAAGCTAATGTTTGGATTTCCTAAATCCAGTCAATCACAGTTTTCATGACTTGCACATATCCAATCAAATAGACCCATTTCTTTTCACGACATTGAAATATTTACAAACCAATCATTTACTCTAAATTTCACAATTAGATTCATAATCAAAGCATTTTAATGATTAAAGTCATTTGACTGAAATAAATCATTCATTAACTCTAAGTCTCACAATCATATACTATAAATAAATCCACTCGATTAATAAAACATTTAATTTAAATACATTACTCCTTATTTCGACTTAGCAATAAATAAATCAACTCAATCTCCTCTGATTACAATAAATCATTCATTATTTCTAAGTTTAACAATTATATACATAATCAGAATATTTTAATTTAATAAACTCCTTTGATTAAAATAAATCATTCATTATCTCTAAATTTAACAATTATATTCATAATCGAAAGATTTTAATAAATAAACACTTAATTAAATCACTTAATCTATATTTCAACATAGAATAAATAAATTAATCAAAATCAATATTTTAAATAAAACGTTTGATCATACATCAATTTTCATTTCCTCTATATCAATGCGATAATCATTTCAAAGTTCCTATTTTAGATATTTAACATCATTTTAATATATGCCTCTAAAACATTATTTTATACTCTAAGGTTTATTGATTATTCTGATAATAAAAAATGAAATCTCTAAGTAAAGATATTTGTTTATAAAATCAACTCTTTCAATAATCCTTAAATTACCTAATGTTCACTTGGCACCATTAAGGAATTAAATTTAATATTTTAATTCTATTTGCTCAATCATGGGTAAGGATTAAAATAATCTCTTTTAAATATCATTATTTATTAAATGACTTCCATTTCAACTATATTATTGCCATAATCATTTGAAAGCAATTCCTATTTTAAATATTCAAACATCATTTAAATGCCTCAATTAACAAAATATTATTATTCATTAATCCAATTGATTAAACTTTAATGCCTTATTATCCATAATATTCAAAAATGAAATTTCTAAATAAGGATATTTGATTATCCACTTTTTAAATAATCATTAAATTATCTACATCACATTGATATTCCCAGTTTAACCAAACTAAATAATTTATTTAAGAAAAGTATATATATATATATATATAAAATATATATACATGAATAAATTATTATATAAATAAATATTATTTAAATATTAAAATAATATTAAATATATATTTATATACATATAACTTATATATATATATTATATATATAGTACATATATATATTATTATATAATATATATGTAATATTAAAATACTATTAAAAAAAAACAATTTTTTTTTTAAAGAAAGAAATCAAAATTTCTTTTTAACCAAATGAAGCCCTAATTAGGGCGCACACTGCCCTGCCTCCCCATGGGCGGCGGGGCCTGTGTGCTCTACACACAGTCCGCCCCCCATGGGCGACGGGCCTGTGTGCTCAGCACACAGCGTCCGCCCCCCATGGGCGACGGGCCTGTGTGCTCAGCACACAGCGTCCGCCTCCCTATGGGCGATGGGACTGTGTGCGTTGCACACAGTGTCCGCCTCCCACGGGCGGCGGGACTGTGTGCTTCGCACACAGTCTGTCCGCCATGGGGCGCGATGACGGCGGTGATTGGGTGGCGATGGGGGTGGCTCCCCTGCCTCCCTTCTAAAAATAATAAACTATATTTTATTTGCATTTTAAAATACAAATAAACTCCCCACAAAAATACCCATAAAGAATTTCACAACAACCATGGTTATTTTCCAAAAATTAAATAAATGGAAACCTTAAGATATTTAAAATAAACTTGTGGGTCTTATTGTGCAAATGCCCAACAAAATCTTGCAACCAAAACAATGAATTTTTCAACACAACCATAGGGTTTAGATTTCAGTTTGATAACAAATCTCTTTTGGTTTTCATTTCATTTTTTTCATTGTTTGATTCTAGTTTTGGTTTTCTTTTCAAAATCCCACCACAAAATGCAAGTTTTCAAAACAATTTCACATGGGTTTCATTGGATTCAAACAACATTTCAAAGTTTTCAAATAGAAAAATGAGGATTTAATCTATTTTCAAAATGAAACAAAGCAAGAACAAAGAGGAACCTGATTTTTCCTCCAAAGCTTGAAGCCTTCAACCATGGTGTTTTCCAATTCCTCCTTTGAATCCAACTCAAGCAAGAGTTTCAATCTCCTTCCCAAATCCAAGGAAAAGCCACCACCAACTCTACATCCAAGTTGAAAAACCCATCCCCCCATCAAAAATGAAAAATAAAATGCTATAATAGAGTTTCCCCCAAATTTTGGCCAAACCCTAGAAATCCCACTCACCAAATATATTTTAAAATCATTAGGAAGATATTCCCATTTTCAAATTTAAAACAAATTTCTAATTTCTAATTCAAACTTCATGCATTTTTTTAAAAGTCATTAAAACAAAAGCCTTTCAAGGGCAAAGCATTTATTTTATCCAAAATCTTACAAAGTGAAATATAATCCACATTTCCATTTTTATTCTAATTAAATCTTAAATATCTAATATAATTTCCATTTTCAATTTAAATTTGAATCTAGATATACAATAGCGCCTAAACAACCATTTCATTTAATATATCACCATTAATCTAATTAATTAATAAACTCAATCTAATTTTATTAATTAAATCAAATTAATCAATAAAATAAATAACAATTCAACTTTGCAACTAGATACATTTAATCATCAATTTAACTATGCAAGCCATTTAATAACCATTAAATATGAAATTAAATAAATACTCAAGGTGAAATGGGCCAAATTAAGACAACTAACCCGACAACAACCCGACGACATGCTATGGCTAGGGTGACAACTTGGCACGGAAAACCTAGCTACTATCTCCCAATCATTTTCAGTTGGCCAATGGACATGCTCAAACCTGTGAACCAGGTGGAGTTGATGTCATGTACCTATCAACCTGCAAACAAAGAGTACATCGAACATGTATATATACATAATATGATCAAACACACCGTGAAGAGGAAATTTCAGAATCGTAGGGCACTCGCAAGCGAGTGATACAATCCCGTTCCCTTCACCAATACAATATCATTAACTGACGCATCTAACATCAATAACATGAACAACAACATAAATCATCATTAAATCAAATATTTGTTAAGCTATTCCAATGCATGCCATAAAGATAACATCAGAGTAAAATAACATCACATTAAAATATAACATTCAAATCGTTTAATCAATTGCGATCAAAAGTAACCAAATTCCAAAGTCAAAGCATAAACATAGACAACATACAAATAGGAACATTGTCGAACAAAGAGAGCCAAAACGGAGGGGTGTTACACATTTACTCCTTTAAATAAAATGGATCTTGGATTCACTTAAGAATATTGAAAGACATGTCCAACATAGTAAGATTTCCAAGAAGAAAAAGTTGTTGAGAAACATGACTGGACATGAAAGACATAATGCCATTGTTATGAACATCTAAAACCAGTAGTGAAGATGAATTTGTTATTACTTAAATCCAAGACTGACAAAGGACTAATTGGATTGAAACATAATCATCACATGAACATCTCACATCATTTGCATAATTAAATCCATCTCACATAGCATAAAACACCATTCATGAAGCATATAGAATCATCAAGCATACATTATCATATCATCATTGCATAATCATTATGATCATCATCATATAAACATCATAAAAACATAGAAGTATGCACCATCATGTGATCATTTCATCCATCATTCATCCATTCATTGCATCATTTATTTGCATTAGAAAAATACAAAAAACATAAAATCCATCACATGGGCATCATTCATAAAGCATCATAGAATCATAATCATCATGATCATAATCATATAGAACATCACATAGCATACATAATAGAAATTAAATGCATCCATCATAATCATCATGATCATCATCATATAAACATCATAGGCACATAGATCAAATCATCATCATCACCGCATGCCATATAACCTCAAAATCATAATGTCAAGTGTACAAGGATATCCAAAGATATAGAGAGATACATCAATATCAAAAATGGCAGTGAATCATCAATGTCACAAAGTACATCAGTGTATACATGTCCAAAAAAACATCAAAGAATCATAATTAAAATTATGTCGTGCTCCCCCCAGATGGTGTCAGCATCAATGGATCAGTGCCTCCCCCACCAGACAGACCTGCACCAGGATCTCTCCGATCTCCTAGAAGTGGCTATGTAACACCTCTGCTAGTGGTCCAATACTGGGACCTACCTGATTGGGACTGTGCATAACTCTCCCATCGCTCTTGTGGAACTGCATCATGATATCTCACTCGGTAAAACTCTGCCTCCTACGCAGTACACTGTATCTCTCTAAAGTAGTATGTTGAACCTGTGGCCTCTGCGACTCTTTATAGTCTCTTAGAAATACCCTCCGCCTAACCTGCACGTTGTCTCAGGCTGTCCCTCTTTGTAGTAAGTGTGGCAACCTGTGCCTGCATTTGACCTTGTACCTAAACCTTGGCCTGGACCTGTGTAAGATGGGCATGTACCTATTGTACCTACTATCTCACAACATCCTTCTCAGCCGTTAGTCCAGTAATCTATCCCTGAGCCTAGGCTAGAAAAGCCTGTACCTGCTGAAGCTGACCCTGCAGTGTCTGTACCTGCACCTGTAAAGTAGCTATCTGTGTTTGTTGTTGCTGTGAGGGTAGTCTAATCTCCATGTGCTGCTGGGATGCCGCAACCAATGATCGCCTCTTGCGAGGCACTCTGAACTCTCCAACATTTGGAACTGGGCCTCCTCCACCCTCATCTTCATCACCTTGTCATCATCATCTCCACCCCCTCCATCTCTATCTCCATCCTCGTCATCACTGCTCTCCCCCTCTCTCCGCCTACGCCCATGACCCACTGCCCTCTCCTCCTCCTCTAACAATGGCACTGGCTCATATGGGATGGTGATCCATGGGAATGGATGCAAGAACATGTATTGTCCATACTCCTTTGATATCAAAGCCTCAATAATCTCTGGGTGAATGTTCCAAATAATGGCCTGTAAACCCTGGAATGCATGCACTGCTACATCATATGACAAAATCGGTCCCCACTCTGTCGCATCCACCCGATGCTGTGCATAATGCGTCATGCCCTGGGGAATCCCCTGCACTCTACCATACTACCTCAGTACCCTCAACAAAAAGAATCTCTCAATGATAAATTGGGTCTGCTCAATTAGGTACATGGATTGGCACAAAAATGAAATCTCAGTGTCGTCCTCCGGCCACTGCTCACAATCAAGATATGACTGCCATGTCACCAACTCGAGGTCATCAAGAATACTCCTCCAATACTCCAGTTTACCCAGCTTAGGCTGAGCAACTGGATCTACATAAACATGTACAATGTACATATGGTCTCATCGTCAGTCGCTGTCTGTCTCCAACTGGATGGGTGACCGCTATATGCCCCCAGGCCCAGACCTAAAGCAATGTGACCCCAACTGATAAAATAGCCCCTCAGAGGTAAACCACATGGTGTAAATCATGGTACAAATGAATGAGCATGCAACATCCCCAGACATATCGGGTACTCTGAGCAATCATGCTCTCTAGAATCCTACCCCATCCAACTGAAAGTCCCTTTAACCTATGATCAGGACAAAGGAACCCTCTAATGAATCCGACTAGCAAAAATGACAGTGTGGCATATGCGTCAACCATCTCTCTCCACAGAATCTCATAGCTGCATATCCGGTCATCCTGGAATACTCTGCGCAGTGCATCAGTCCCGCCCTGCTCCTAAGAATCATACAAGACTAGCTCTCCCACCACAGGTATCTGTAGAATTACTATAATCTCGCCGTTGGGTAACTGAAAGGTGTTATGCTCACTATGCCACCTCTCTGCTAAAGTTGTCAATAAGCCCCTGTTAATCCTAATTTGGGGCATATCTATCAGAGACGACAATCCGCATCGTGTGATAACGGCTACCTCAGGTTGCATCAGGTGTGGAATCAACTCCCATGTCCTGGGAAAATGCTCTCGAATCTACAAACTTGTCAAAGGCTCCTATCATCACAAAATCACAAATCAACTAATCACTCAATTGACATCAATCAACCTATCAATCTAATCAGATTGGGTGAGACTTTGATCAAATCTCATGAGCATCAATCTATCATTCAACCTCACCTATCATGAGGTTTATCAATCAATTGGATCTTGCCTATCATGAGGTCAATCAAATCAATCAACCTATCATTCAACCTCGCCTATCATGAGGTTTATCCATCAATCAATGCACCTCGCCTATCATGAGGTCAATCAATCAATCAAACTATCATTGATCCTCGCCTATCATGAGGTCAATTATCATCATCCTATCATTGAATATCACCTATCATGAGATCAATGGACATCTAATATATCAACATCATCAATTATCATCAAATCAAAGGCTGACGCGATCAAACATTATCAAAATTAGGAGTCTAATAAAAAAAATCATCAATCTGGTTTAAATTTCACCAATGCGCTAGAACAGTGCTTCAATGCATTGAAAGGCTCTATGCGCCAAAAAAATTCATCAATGCGCTAAAATAGGGTTCCAATGCGCTGAATTATCCAATGCGCCATTACATTTGATCTATGCGCTAAACCCCTCTATCAATGTGCCAAATCATCCTATGCGCTACACCATCTCATCAATGCGCTAAATCAATTTACCCAAGCGCTAAATGCACATATGCGCTACAACAGTTATTCAATGCACTACTTTGAGCAACCTATGCACTAATGTATTAACCCTATGTGCTCAAGCCCTAACCCTAAGCGCTAATTCATTCTATGCGCTATAATAGACATCCTATGCGCTATTGCAGTGCTTGTATGCGCTAAAACAATGAAAACCGAATTTGCACATGGAAAATGGCGTGATAAATGAACTGCACAAATTACAAGGAGGTTTTTGGGGGTACATACCGGAGGTTTGTACACTGTTAGGCGGTTGTGCCATTGCACGCGCTCAAATTGGTGTGTGTGTTAAGGGATCACCATTATGCTCCAAATTGCTAGATTGCTCAATCACTCTCCAATAGATACAAAATGCAAATGCACAAATGAAGTTTCAAATCACCTTTTTAACCTTTTTAAGGTTAATTAAGATGGATTTTTGTGGCATTGATTTATTTATTTTCAAAGGGGCTTTAATTCATCACTTCATCACCTGGTGACTTCTACATTATTTTTTGGGAGATAAATCGTTTCTGAATCATAAAATTTTGAAATCATCATCAAATCATTGAAAAATCAGCAAAATTTTCAAAAAGTTCAAAAAATCTTAAAAATTAAAAAATTCACCGATTTATCTCCCAAGGGGGCATATATTCGTCATCACCTGAAAATCAATGTCTAGTGCATCAAATTTTTTTTTATCGACATCAACAACAAATTTTTCTTTGAAGCAATGTGTAAACACATTACTTCAAAGAGGGGCAAAATGTATACACTTAAAATCGGTCAAGACAATTAATTAATTAAATACTAGCTATTTAATTAATGAACTCCTTTAATTCATCTATTTATAGCTAAATTCTCAATTTATTTATATAGTTCACACTTTTCTAAATTCTTCATCTAAAATCACATTCCTCTAATTTAATTAAATAAACAAATTCACATAGCTTGTTTTATTTAATTAATAACCTTCTTACTAAATTCAAATGCCCAATTTGAATTTAAGCACATGTCTACACCACTTTTTGACCACATCATCAAATGTCGCATGTATTTAAATATGACTAATATTTAAATCACATTATTTTCAACCAATTCCATAACAAACTTTTGACACATGGCTTTCTCATACACTTGATTCTCTCATACATTTGGCATGTTTCCTTTGGTAAAGGGAACATCCTTCATGATTCTTCCATCTCCACCATTCATCTCTCATGTTTGAATCTTGACCGTTGATTGCTGCCACATCACAAGATGCTTTGGAAATCCTATAAATACAACCTCTTGCTACAACATTTACATCACATCTTTGAGCAAACTTATTATGCAGGAATAGCATTAGGGCATTTGGAGCATTTAGAGTTTGAGTTTATAGCATTTAACATTTGTCATTTGAGCATTGTAGTATCATGTTAACTTAGAAGCATGTCTTAGTTTCATAGCTGTATTGTATTTATCATCTTAGTATCATACATCATTTACATCATAGTTTTTAATATCATATCCATTTGTCAATATCACCATTATCATTTGCATCATGCAATATCATGTAGGAACTTAGATTCTTGCATTCAATAGCATCTCGTTTCTTAGGTTGTCATCCAAACTAGTCATAGTGCACATAAAAAATCTGAGAGCACTAATGATTTAAAGGATCCTTAAGAATAGAGAACAATGGAATGTTTTTAGAGATTTGTTTTGCTACAAGTAGATTAGTTTTACGATTCAAATCTTTAATGTAATACGTCTCATTGATGTTTGTGTGCTTTATTATTGATTTGCTAACTCTCCACATTTCACAGATACAGATTATATGATAGGGTTATGATAAATTCTATGACAACCCATTTAATGGTTCTATTTTGAGAGGAAAATATTTGTAAACATTTTTAGTTAATGACTTTTGTGCATAATGTGATGTTGAGATTTGTGCCCACACTATTGCATAAGCATTTCTCCAATTTTCACCTTTTGCTAATTTATTAGTTTTCTTTACCACTTGAGCACTAAGTTTAACTTTAATATTTGAGAATGAAAACCCTTGTATTTTTAAATATTAAAGGACAAATTCACGTTGACGTCTAGAGGATAATCTCATACAAAGGTTATATTCATACTTCATAGATTATTTTAGATTTCAACATATTTTTAGTAGTTTGCATTTGCAAGATTATGTAAGAGAAAATTCTAACATTTAATCCCTATATAAGAATCAATTGCAGCATATTGTGAAGTTTGCATTTATGCTTACACAGATTGCCTATTTTTCTTGCATAATTTTTGTGAGAAAATTTACATAGTTTATTCATTTTTCATCATATACTCTTGCCTTTCCTTCATGTGACTTGGTGATTAGAAAGTAGTTAACATATATTTTAGATGATTTGCTATATATTTCATTTGAGTATAAATCAAATTTCAACTAATTAGTTTGCTTGGATCATAAGAGTGCATGACTAGTTTTTGAATGGATTTGAATGCAGTCTTAGGTTTAATTGTTGTGAGAACTTTAGCTTTCAACATATTTTATAAATGAAATTTAAATTCCATTTGAACATTTTAGATATGAAAATATTTATGTAAAATTTGTATCTAGGACATTACATTTGCTCAATGTCTTAATGTCTATTTGCTAACAAGTTTAGTAAGAGGTTCCTAAGTCGTTAGTGCGTCTTCAAAGAACTCTTATTTCCCATAAATAAATAACTTGTTGATATGATAATTCTTCCTTATTAAATATCTATTAATTATATGAATTAAAGAATTAATTTTTGAGACATTACATTTCCTTAATGACTTAATGTCTCTATTTGCTAACAAGTTTAGCAAGAGATTCCTAAGAAATTTGTGTGTCTTGATAGAGCTCTTAATTCCCATAAATATATGACATGTTGATATGATAATTCGACCTTATTAAGTATCTATAAATTATATGAATCAAAGAATTAATTTCTAATCAATGCTTTTCTAATAAATATCTACTTTAAAATGAAAGTTTTGTCAATGGGTCCTTGGTTTGTTGGTGGAGTGCAAGACCCCCACATCATAAGGGATGGGGACGAGATTGAGCCCCGCGCGAATTTGGCGGAATGAATACCCCCAATCCTTGGCTCTTAGCCGAAGAGGATCAGCCTATGGCTCGTGCGCCCATATCAGAATTACAAAACGAATGCGAGTTTGATATAAAATCCTCCATTAAAAAAAAAGATTTTTTTTCTAAAATGTAAAAATTAATTAGCTGGGGGAATCTATAGGGACCCTTGTCCAAAAGATTAAGAACCGAAAAACAGAACAGAAAAAAAACACAACGTAAATTAAAAAACTATCGAAAGCTCAATCATCTGAAGGTTGAGAGCAAAAACCAACTACCTAGCTGCAAGAATTGGACAAGTGAATGTCTCCTTCTTTGTTGCAACCTGTTTTAATGGTAGTCTTAAGTGGGAGAATATCAATTATGGTTTGATGACTCCTTTATCAGACCAGCAACCTTTCCATCCATGACAAGAAGGATTTCTCATTGGGGAAAATCTCACCACTGTATTGGGCTGTTTGATGGGATTTTCAGTTTCTTCCCCATTTTATCATCTTGTAAGAAGTGGCCATTTTTCTTTCCTACTATGGTTCTCACTGGTTGGCAAGTGTCTCGGCTCTGCAGCATTTTGTTCATGGAATGATTCAATATTTAGGGAAAGCTTTTGTTTGAGTAGCTTTTGACATTGATGTTAACAGGATTCTAAATATGCAGAACCAGAATGTCATTCTTTATTTTAGTCATTTCAGCTTGAGATGTGAAGATTTGGTGAACAACGAATGAGGGTTGAATGGTTTTTTAAGCCGTTTTTTCTTGTTGTTTGAGCACAAATCAAAACCAGTTTACACATGTTATTATATATGCGATCTGAAGTATTTATATGATCAAGCTAATTTTGCTTTTCTTCTTTCCGGGTTGAGGATTTGGTATCTCATTCAGTTAAGAAATCGATTTTGTTTGAATTTTATCAGCGGGAATGAAGACAGCGGACGATTTTTGGTATGCTACTACTCTGTTTCAAGCAGGCATGGATATTTTGTACCTAAACACGGTTTTAGTTTTTTCACCTCATTCGAAACATAAACCAGTGTGAAGATGAGGGGTTTCTGTCAACGGGGTTGCCTGAAAGAGGTTCTGAGCATTTTAGATATGCAAGACATAGCGGTAGATTATGTTACATATGCTTCTCTCTTGCAGGTTTCCATTAACAGAAAAGAATTATTACAGAGAAAAAGAATCCACGTTCAGAGTTCTCAAACGGGCATTGCAAGAGACAGGCTTGTGGAAAATACTCTGATAAAAATGTACGTCAAATGCTCAAGCTTGGCTGACGCGCGCAAGATGTTTGACAAAATGTGTGAACGAGATGTATGCTCGTGGACTGTGATGATTGCAGCTTATGCAAAGCATGGCCCTGCTGAAGAGGCACTCATTCTGTTCCGCGAAATGCAAGACGTTGAAGCCGATCAGTTGGCCTTCTCCAGCGTTGTTTCGGCTTGTGCCAAATTGGCATTTATTGAACAGGGTATGGAGCTCCACCGACAAATTCTAACGAGGGGATTTCAGTTTCATGTCTCTGTGGCCAATGCCCTCATAGACATGTATGCGAAATGTGGAAATGTACAGAAAGCACATAAACTGTTTAACGAAATGCCTGAACCAGATGTTATTTCCTGGACAACCTTAATAGCAGGATACACACATAGTGGACTTGTTCACGAGGCTTTAGATCTCTTTGAGAGAACGCCTCATCGAGACATCGTGTCGTGGAATGCTATGATTGTTGGATTTGCGCAGAATGGGTTTGTTGATGAAGCCATGAAACTGTTTAACGAAATGCCTCAATCAAATGTCGTCTCATGGAATGCGATGATAACGGGATTTGCACAGAGAGGGCTTGTTGATAAAGCCCTGCAACTCTTTCAGGAAATGCCTCAAAGAGATGTGATTTCATGGAATGCCATGCTTGCTGGATTTGCGCAAAATGGATTTGTTGATGAAGCCCTTAAACTCTTTCATGAAATGCCTCGGCCAAATTTGGTTTCGTGGAATGCAATGATTGCAGGATTTGGACAGAATGGGCATATTGAGGAAACCCTGATGCTTTTTAGGGAAATGGAATTGGCAGGCATGATGCCAAACTCAAAAACTTTTGCCAGTGTTCTTCCTGCCTGTGCTAAGTTTGGAGCTTTGGAACAGGGTAAGGAGATCCATGAAAAGATAATTAGAGGTGGATTTCAGTCTGATGTCTATGTGACAACTGCCCTTGTAGATATGTATGCACGCTGTGGGAATATCGAGAAGGCTCGTGAATTATTTAACAGAATGCATCCTCGGCCAATTGTCTCGTGGAATGCCATGATTGGAGGATATGCAATGAATGGCAATGGCAAGGAAGTCCTCCAACTCTTCGAAGAAATGAAATATTCTGGCATGGTCCCCGACTATATCACATTAGTTTGTGTATTGTCTGCATGCAGCCATGCTGGCATGGTAGATGAGGGCTATCAACACTTCAATTGCATGAGAAAACACTATAACATTGTTCCTGGAACAGAGCACTATGTATGCATGGTTGATCTTCTTGGCCGAGCTGGGCGTCTGGATGAAGCAAAGGACTTTATCATCAACATGCCAATTAGACCTGTTGCCATTGTCTGGATTTGTTTGCTCGGTGCCTGTAGAATGCATAACAATGTAGAGCTCGGAGAATATGTGGCGGAGCACATTTTTGAGTTGGAACCTGAAAACACTGCTCCATACGTGCTCCTCTCAAACATTTATGCTGCAGCTGGCAGGTGGAGTGACATTGAGAAAGTACGGAAAAAGATGAGAGGAAGAGATATGAAAAAGAAACCTGGATGTAGTTGGATTGAAGTAAATAAACATGTGCATGCATTCCTTGGAGGCAGTGATCAAATTTGAATAGCTGGCCCAAGTTTCTATCTTGAAGTTTATCAGCAATGGAATGGCAAAGGCAATTTCAACCTTTACTTTCTGCATATAGAAAAAAGTTTACACTTCAATGGATAAATGTATAAGGTGGGTGTTTTACTTTTGAATTTCCTTGTTTTATACATGAAAATACATCAAATTCTTTGAAGTCATGTAACATGGTATGAGTCCATCCAAAAATTTGGAGGGGATAATTAAGGCTTTCACTTCTAACTAAAATAATTGCTCATACTATTAATGGTTACAAAAGGATCAGATACTAAAATTCATGATGAGCATAAGTTTGCAGAATTTATTCTCAGCTTGGTCCACTCATTAGCGGGTGTTTCCTAGTAATTTGGTTGCTAAATCTTATAAATTTCGTGGTTTATTTGTGAACCTCAAGAAATATCAGTCGGGACTCGGAGTAACTTATCTTCTTTTGTTCTGTTTTTATGGAAAGTAGTGAAAACAACAATTTATAGACGAGGAAACACTGTTGAGGGGCAATTGATTCAAGTAAACATGTAATGTGCTGTGGAAATCCTGAATATAAACTCCCCATCTGGTGTAGCCACTACTACACAAGATACCTGAATTCTTTTATCTGCATACCAGTTTATTCAATGGTAGCGTGGGTTAAACCATAGATGTAACCACCTGTACAGAGGAATACCTATGAAGAACCAGCTATAGGCACAGTAAAACATCATAGAACCAATACTGAGGTAGAGAAGAGAAGTATCATGATGTTTTGCAAAGGTAGTAGACAAACTTGTTGAGATCATAACTGTAATCTTTATCCGGCATAACCACAAAATCCATTGTTATTGATAGTTCTCGTGAATGTTACATTTACGTGGAACTTCTCTAGTACGGTGTTCTCTTGCAATTTTTTCTTAATCCTTTCTATATTTTCTTATATAATTGTTGCTTGCTACAAAATCCACTATTTGGTTCTAGAGAGGGATTAAAAGAATGTCTTGTAGAATTTGAAAAGTTTCTAACAATATACTTTTACATCTCTATTTTGCATTTTTATGGTCCTCTAGATAGGAATTTGGAGATGCACTTTTCCAAGTTTGTTTATTCGATGTTCTAAATTGAGTTAATTTGTTTGTGACCTAAGCTTTCCAATGTATATTTACACTTTGAATTTCAAGTAATAGGTCGAAGGTTGTGACTATGAGAGTGAGAAGTCAAAATAAATAGCACCAACAAACATTTTTTAGTTTTCTATTAAGTGTTTACTTATGGGTTACCCTGGTTCAACTTTCAAGGAGGAAGTGGGTTACTAACAAGTGTCGTGGCTCCTTGATTATCACCTAGAGCCTCAATTTATTCCTTTTTAGTAAGTTTTCTATTTGTGTAGTGTAAAGTTATATAATTGATGAATTCAAAGTATGTAGATAAGGTGGAAGACGTTCATCTCTTGTATGAAATTTGTCCATTTTGTATACATTCTTAGTTGAAATAAAGATTTATTTTCTTTAACTATTTAATAAATGTCAATTTTCTTTTGTTTGATCATTGTTTATATAACATTAAGAAATGTTTGCTGCTATTTGGTTGTTGTACACTTTGGGGTGGAAATTGTTTAAGGACGCTGTGTTCACCGCTCGAGGGATGGCTTGGTTGCTGCTTTATGGGGGCCTTGAAGCTCAGATTGTCTTGGCCTCCCTTGGAGTGGATGTTGTTATGGGTTGCTGCTTTTACAGCCTGATGGGTGGCTTGCAGGCTTGGTATGTTAGCTGTGCTCTTCGCCTTGGATTCTTTCATGGTGTCTTGTTGGGCTTAATTGTCTTCTGGTGGTTTAAGTTTCAAGATCTACTAAATCTCGTTGTTAAGGGTTTGAAGTATGGTTTTCCCTACCCACCCTTAGGGGGGTTGTTGTTTCAGGTTGCTATGTTGGCAACAAGGATGGTGGCCTGGTGGCCTGCTATGTTGGCTGCAAAGCCTGATTTGAAGAATATTGGTGGTTTAGGTCCATGTAGACCTGTCTTGCTAGTTGTGAGGCCTACTTTGTTGGTTGTGGGGGTCTTGGTCCTACTTAATTACGATCGTAAGGGCTTGAAGATTGTCTAGTTCTCTCACCCTTGGGGTGACTTCTATTTTCTGGCGTTGTTGCCTATCCTTCCTTTGCTATTTTGCTTGCTTCGCTTGTAGTTTCTTGTTGCTGTCTTGTCTTGATTGTTGTACCTTTTCTTGTTGTACTAAGTGCTAAATCTTTCATGATGTAAAAGGGTCAGGGCCCTTTCAAAATCCTTGCTTACTTAATAAAAAACATTAAGTTCCTCATCTAATTTATTTTCCCTCAAACTATTGACTTAGTTTAAATTAAGGCCTCTCTACAAAAAATACCTTATAACAAACTTGAATATAGAAGCAAATGCAAATGGAAGTGTTATTTTCAACAACTAATCCTAAATTTAGTAAAACTATTTTCAAACAACTTGGAGCATATACATTTGAAGGTAATTTCAAGAGAGCATATTTTAGCATATTTTGGCATAGTTAGGTAACTATTATAACGTGCATCTAAATGGATAACATAATGAAAGAAAGAAAAAAATATCAATAAAGCACAATATGGCATTGGTGGATAAACACACAAGTATTCATCATACTGTTTGGGGTCTAGGATGGAACCTAATGGATAGGCACATTTAGCAAAATAAATGAGTGATAATGAAAGTGTAAATATGAATGACAGATGCTAAGAACAAAACCAAAGTACAAATGATGAGGGACACAATTATTAACAAAACTAGGGGGGAACTTCAATGAGAATTGTAATGCATTTTTTAGTATTTGAAGTACCATACATGATTATGTAGGTCAAATGTATTGAATTCCTAATATATCCTCATGTCTACCACTAGCATCTCACATTCTAATCCTACATAGAATGGTACTTTGTAGTAATATATACAAGAAGGGTGAATGAGTGGTTGGGTAGATACACGACTACTTGTAGCTTTGTTAAATAGTGGCTCCAATGATGAGATGCCTTGTGTCATTACCTAGGAATGACACTACAACTCATAGGTCATATAATAGGTGTGACAAAAAAGCATCCCTACATGTGCGCAACAAGATTAAAAAGGAGCTAGATTGTTGTGTTACTACCACGTATTTTAAAAGTGATGACAAAGTTACTAGCAAAGTTGTTAAAGCCAAGTGTTGATCTTGGTGGAGTTATGAGCTCTAGAGAGTCCCAAATCCTCTTGCATAGTAGCCCTTCCTTGAGAAACAAAGGATCCCATTCTATGTATCTATAGAAAAGGATGCATGGGAAGTTCTAAGCAACTTGCATATTGGTATGCCATTGTCTCTTGAAGGTAACTTAACTCACTTCCATGATCTAGAAGAGGTATCTCTCATTAATGTGTTTGTTTAACTCATGTCGATGATCTACTAGTGTGACACAATATTTTTTGAGTTTGAATGGTTATAGGGCATGTAAAGTGTTTGGAGAGTCCAACAAGGGTGGGAAGAATGTTGTGAGAGCTCAATATTGAAAATAGGATGTAAACAAAGGTATGAAGAGATTGATCTCTAAGATGTTATCCCTTACTTTCTAGGAGATGGTGTAGGGCCTAGACTAAAGTGGTCAAAGCTTATGGTAAGGTCTTATGAATTGTTTGTTCTATAAGTGTAACTAGATCCAATTACAAACCTAAAAGGTGTGCAATTTGTAATGCTTTTCATGGTATTGCTTGAACTTACCATTTGTATACCAAAGGATGGTTTGCATTTGTTATATCTACTAAATGCGCTCGATGGATCTAGGAACTTTGTCAACATTATTTAAGTTGGAGTTGCCTTTAAGGATGGTGGTGGAGGAAAGCTACATCAATGGGTGCAAAGGGTTGAAAAATGTAATGCACAAGAGAAGAATATAATATGAATTATGTTGAAAGTACTTGCTAATAGTTGAGAATAACAAACCACTTCGAGGGGGCAAAGCTCCAAATATCTTTAATGAGAACACAATTTACAATTTGATGAAAAAATAAGACTCACTACCTCCTATATATAATCTACTTACGCCTAGCATATCACCTAGGCCAACTTAGATAACCACATATAAGCCTTGGGTCAACCTAAAAAACTAAATAACAATATATTAATGATAAGAAAAGCTAAGTAACAATATATTAATGATAATATGACTTAATTAAGAGTTAAGGTAGCCACAAGATGACTACAATAACCCTATGTATTCTCTAATATTAAGGGCGTAGCATGCCCCCCTCTTTAGAGAATCACTGTCCTCAATGTTAATCAAGTGTGGATGCTTCTAAGTGAACTCCTCATCCTCCCACATGGCATCTTCAATTGGTAAATTCTTCCATTGGATGAGACACTGAGTGAGTGTTCTAGTCCTTAGCTTATTTGTGTGTGTTTGACAAATAAAATTGGTTCCAATATGATTCTTCGTTCTTTGTCGATCTCTCGTAATATTGTTTGAGTAGGAATATTATGTCCATATACCTTGTTCAAATAAGAAACATGAGAAATTTGATGTATCTTTGTTGTTGGTGGCAATTCAAGCTTGTAGGCGACACTACCTATATTTTTCATGATTTGGTACATGGGCCATAATATTTCAAAGACAACTTGTTGTTCTTTGACTGTTTATTTAGTGACATTTGCTTGTAAGGTTGCAATCTCAAGAAAATCCAATCCCCAACTTCAAAACTTCTTTCACTATGGCGTTGGTCTGCGTACTACATTGTATTTTATGACATGGTTAGATTCTCCTTGAATCTTGAAAGTACTTGTTCTTGATGAAGCATGTGGTCCTTCACAACATACAATCTTGGTGACACCTCCAATGATGATGCGATGGAAGGAGGATGATATCCATATAGTGCCATAAATGGAGATATTTTTTATGAACTATGAAAGGAAGTTTTATACCACCATTCCACTAGAGGTATCCAATCTACCCATTGATATTGTTTGTCTAAAGTGAAATAGTGTAGATATCCCTCTAAACACTTACTAACAACCTCAATTTTCCCATCAAATCGAGGATGGTATGAAGAGCTATGAGCCAATTGAGTACCCAAACATGAGAATAAATTTGTCCAAAATTTACTAGTAAAGATAAGATCACAATCACTAACAATAACCTTAGGTGTACCATGTAGCTTTTGTATATTCTCCAAAAATGCTTTTGTCACTGTACTTGTTGTAAAAGGATGTGGTAATGCAATTAAATTTGCATATTTAGTGACGATCCACCATTGCAATGTTGACATTCTTGCCATTAGATCTTGGAAGTTCTATGATGAAGTCCATGGAGACCTCTTTCCAACATTGGCTATGAATAACTAAGGGTTGCAAGAGACCAAGCATCTTAATTGTCTCCCCTTTATTTCTTTGACAAACCAAACATTCAACCACAAATTTTTTGACATCCCCTTTTAGCCCTTCCCAAAAGAAGTTTTCTTGACTTGATGATATGTCTTCCAAAATATAGAATGACCATAAATTGGAGACTCATGAAGCTTTGTGAGAATGTTTTGTTTGAGAGTGGAATTCTTGGAGAAATACAAATATTTTTTATACCTCAAAGCATATCCATTCCAACAAAACTTATCTGAACTACTCATCACTATGTAATTGTTGAATGAGATTACTTGTAGCAACATCATTTTTCCACTTTGCTTTTACTTCTACTACCCAATCTACTTGTAATATTGAAATGCCACACAATCAAGATTCATCCTTCTTATCCTTCCTTGATAGTGCATTTTCCACAACATTTTCCTTAACTTTCTTAAATATATAATCTCAAAGTCATATCCCAACATCTTAGTGACCCATTTTTGTTGCTCTTTAGAAGATAATCTTTGCTCCAAACAATATTTTAGGATATCATGATCTATCTTAACCTTGAGGTGTCTACCCATTAGATAAGGCCTCCATTGTTTTATTGCATGAAAAATAGGTAATATTTCCTTCTCATGAATAGGTTTGAGTTGATTCTTACCCTTTAATTGATGGCTCTCAAAAGCAATGGGTCGACCCTCCTGCATGAGAATTGATCCTATACTAATTCCTAAAGCATCACATTCCACAATAAAATCCTTGGTGAAGTCTAGAGTAGCAAGAATTGGAGTTGTACATAGCCTCCTTCAATCTCTCAAATGTTGCATTAGCAAACTTATTCCATTGAAAAGATTCATTATTCAATAAATTTGTAAGGGGTGCTCTACTATACGACCATAATTCTTCACAATATTTAATAGTATCCAATCAATCCCAAGAAACCCCTGATTTTCTTAATGGTTTTGGGAACAAACCATTCTATGGTGGCCTTAATTTTGTTAGGATCCACCTTTAATCTTTCATGTGAAACTAAGTGTCCCAATTACTCCACCTCTTTAAGACCAAAAGTACACTTGGAACGCTTAGCATATAGTTGGTAATATTTGAGAACTAGTAATTCTTGATCTACATGTTGCAAATGTTCCTCCATGTCTTGCTCTAAATCAAAATATCATCAAAGAACACTAATATAAAATTCCTCATTTTTTTTGTAAAGATGGAGTTCATCAAACTTTCAAATGTAGATGCTACATTAGTAAGGCTAAATGACATCACTAAAAATTCATAATAAATGTTTTCTTAGGAATATCTTCTTCCTTAATTCAAATTTGGTGATAACCTAATCTAAGATCTAACTTTGTAAAATATATAGCTCCATTCAATTCATCTATTAAATCATCAATGACTTGAATAGGAAACTTATCGTTGATGATGTGCATGTTGAGCACTCTATAGTTTGGGAACATGTGCCAAGTTTGATCCTTCTTATGCACCATCACCATGTGAGAGGAGTAAGCACTTCAGCTATGCCTAAGATTTTCTGCCTCTAACATCTTCTAAACAATCTTTTCAATCTCACTTTTTTGTATATATGGGTACCTATAAGGCCTGATGTTGGGTGGCTAGCTCCCTTGCACTAGTTGTATGGAATTATCATGATCCCTCTCAAGAGGAAGTCCTTTAGGCATATATCCAAAAACCATTGAGTGATGATCTATAATTGCTTGTAAATCTTGATGGGTAGGAGCATTTGATTAATAAGCTTCTAATGGACATAATTGGGCCACAAATCCATCAAATCCTTTCGTAAGAAACTTTTGCACTTGATGAGAGCTTACCATCTATGGGGACTTTGCATGCAACTCTCTTAGCTCCATGGTCTTTCCTTTTAATTGAAATTCTTGACATTTCATGCCACCCTTAGATGGCCCATCATTGATAACCCATATGAGAGATCCTACATGGGCCATCTTGAATGACTTTCCTTGAAAGAGTCCTAAAATTGGCTAAGACAAGGTTTTTCTGGGATTTTGGGTTTTCACTTACCTCCCTTTTGACATTCTTTCTCCATCCCTCTCACTCCTTTTCTTTCGCTTCTTCTTTCTATCTTTTTCCTAAGTCTTAGGTTTCTATCATCAACATAATCCTTTAACTCCTATCGCTTCCTTTTCATAAGCCTTAGGCCTTACCTCCGATCACCAAAGTCTCGAAGAGGATTTTCAAGATTTGTCTAAGTCTTGACTTGTTGGACTTCGAGGATCAGCCTTTTACTCTACCTTTTATCATTTCTTCATTAATTCTTAGGCCACCCCTTCAATCATTGAAGCCTGATTAGGCCTTTTCAAATTTTCCTAACTTTCGATCTTTCAAGCGTTGGGTGTCAGGATTTTCCTTTATCTCCTTACTTCTTTCCTTCTTTTCTTCTTAGAAAATAAGCCTTACTTATGATCCCCAAAATCTCTCTTCGGCCTTTCGAGCATCAGGCCTTCGACCTTTCGCCTTCCTTCCTTCTCCTTGATTCCTTCCTTCGAAAATTTGACTAAATGTCATAGTTTTAGGATTTCGAGAATTGGCCTTCCCTCTTAACTCTTACCTTCTTTCAGTAAGAGGTTTTCCTTCAGCACGATCCTTGAAAACCTTCTTAGGCTTTTGAGTATCGGTCCTTCAACCTTTCTTCTACCTCCTTTTCTTGACCACAAGTCTCGATGGTTCTTTTGAAAATTTGACTAAGTGTCAAATTTTTTAAAATCGGGAGTCAACCTTTTCCCTTACCTCTTACCTTTATGTGGTAAGAGGTAGATCTTCTTCCTGAACCCCGATGGATTCCTTCGAAAGATTTGACTAAGTATTATTCTTTTGGGTATTGGGTATTGGGCTTCCTTCTTTTTCCTTGTCTTATCTTTACGATAAGGCGTAAGCCTTCTCCTTGACCTCTGATGCCTAACATGTTGGGAAAATGTGTCTCAACATTGCAATTACATAAGGTATTGTTGATACATAAGCATAGGGGGTACCCCCGCGAGGGATTTGGGTACAGGGGAAAAACCCTTGAAAGCCAAAATCTATGTATATTTTATTATTGTAAATATGGACCATTCATCATTAGGTCTTAGATCTAACAATCAATTTTTTGTTGCCTTGACTTGCCCTAGAAGGCAACCCTTTTTTATGAGGGTGTGTATTACAACTGTGTATAGTGATGTATTATGAGAGTCTGATAGTAGTTGTGTTGCCTCTGGATCTTTGGTTGGTGATACTCCTGTGAGAAGCTTGCTCTGCAAGTATATTGTAATCTTGTGATTTTTGAATAATATATTGGGCAACTTTTGGAGTGTGGATTTTTTTCCCAAAAGGGTTTTCCCCATGGAAATCATTGTGTTGTGGTATGCATGATATTTATGTTTATTTTTGTTTAAGTTTCTATAACTGTTGTAAATATCTGTAAAGTTTTGCATTATCCTCCTCTTAAGATTAGTGTAGGAAGTTGTTTCGCTACCTTAGCTTCCTTACATGACAAGGGAGACCTTTCAGACTTTGCAGTTTGCTCTTTTGGATTTCTTCTTTCTTCCTTTTTCTAGCATGTGGTATATCAAACTCTTGAACCTCGAAGTATGACAGTTCGATGCCAATGAAGCATGAGGTATGAAGGAGGCCTGATGCTCAATCTTTGATGAGGATTCTTTTTCACAACTCTAAACCTTTTAATTCATAACCAAGGGATTCTTTAGGGCCCAAAGGATTGACAATTATGTGATTTGGCACGTTTCTTCAAGACAATGCCATTAATGCTTGAACCATCATTTCAACTACCTATTTTGACTTTTGGGTTTCAAGGACAACATTTAGTGCATTCTTCGACTTTTGCAAGTGGATTTAATGATATATATATAATATATTAATATATCATATATAATATATAATATATATGATATAATATAAATATTAATAAAATTTATGATAATATTAATATATTAATATATAATAATAAAATATTATAATTATATAATTTATAATATTTTATTAATGTATAATATATAATCTTTTATTATTATATAATATATAATATATAATATAATATTATTATATAATATATAATATATAATATAATATTATTATATAATATATAATAATATAATATTATTATATAATATATAATAATATATTACTATTATTTAATATATTATGCATGATTAATATGATAACATTAATAGATTAATATCTACTATATAGATTAAATATTATATATTAATATTATCATACTAATATATTGAAATAATTAGTTATGATAATATTAATATATATTAATGATATATTATTATTATATAATATATAATATATTATATTATTATTGTAATATATAATAATACAATAATATATTATTATTATTATCGTATATATATATACACACATACATGGCGCTCGGTCTCTAAAAAAATTGTATGTTTCTCAATAACGAATATTCGTTTCTTAAGGTAAGTAACAAATATCTGTTTTTGCTGGTTAATATTGAATATCCATTATTAACGAATATCTGCTTTTTAAAAAGCGGATATTTGTTTTGCTTTAGTGTTTAGCTTAACAAATGTACTTTTTACCAACCCAAGTAAAAAGTCAAATGTGAATTTTGCAATTTTGCCTTCCTCATGTCACGTACCCCCCATGATTCTACATAGACCCTTATGTTGATAATAAAATCATAATAGAGATTTGATGTGTTGCAACTTGCAAGGCCATAGCTTAAAGATGAGTGAACAAAAATCAATTACCATTATGTGGCCCTTTTAAGGAAAAATTATGTGGGGGCCCATAAAGGACCTCCTCAAAATACTTACCAAATATGGCTCAAGCAAGTTGAAGGCATAATAAAATTCAAAGAATTATCTAAGAAAAATGTGGTGGCCATGGATTAGCTTCAGAAAATTCAAGACCAATTTAAATAGCTTTAGGACAACAACATCCTTGGTCAAAATCTAAAAAGGTTGTAACTCAAGTATTAACTATTGTTAAATCTGACTTCAACCATTTACTTTTTCATTATAATTATTGAAGGATAGTGTTTCTTATATTTCATTTAGCTACCTATTGGTAGCTTGTATTGTTTGTAACTTTCCTTTGTTCAATATAAAAAAGGCTTTGGATTTTAAATATAAAGAGAGGATGTAATTATCAACAAAGACTTGATTTCATATTATTAAAAAAAATTTAAAAACATAATAAAAAAAAACATGTAATGATAAATAAAAAAATAAAAAGGTCTCTCTAATCATCATATCATCCTTCTTCAAGGGATCATTCTCATCAAATTTTCTTTGAAAGTATCAAAATTATTTATGAAGTGTTTTTAGGTGCTTACCGTATCATGAAGAATATTTTCATAAGTAAATGTCTCCACTTGAGAGGAGGTATATTTATTTTTGGTTTTGGCATCCAATTTTGTGGTAATGGAAGTAAATGTACAATATAAATAAAAAAGCTAAGATATCTCAAGGTATTTTGGAAGATCTTATTCAATTTTGTAACAAGACACCAAAGTCTCAATTATATGAAGGTTGTTGTTAATGTTTGTTATAAAGAATGAGTATTTAAACTAATTGTTTGATTAATTCTAATAGATCTACAATTGGGGATAATCAAGTTACAATATACACCAATTCAATTGAATTGGTTCAATTCACTTGAACCCGATTATTCCCACATTAAACCAATTGCCAAATTGGTTTAAGCAAGTGTGCAATGAGGACAAGTATTTGATCCCTAATTTATAAGAATTTTTTTAGTCAAATCTACGAGGCTTTGTTAGCCTCATTTCTATACCTAATTGAATGAAATATTTTATTTCCTTGACAATATATGCAATAACAATTGGTAGAGCCTATTTTCCACTAATTGGTTTCAATAGGTTTTATAGGATATAATTAGCTACAATTACCATCACAACCCCACTTTAATGTTGTGATTTACTTGTAATTAAAGTCATAAATATTGCTAAGTTTAGATTTTTTTCTAGGTTTTCTTGTTGAATTAAAATCATAGGAAAGTTTATTGATTAAAGATAGACCCAAAAGTTGCTTTAATGGTAAAAGAAACATTCAAGAAGATGTTAAAATAAAATTTTATTTGACCAATTGATTACTACCCTAAATATCTATTCTGCTACATATTATAAAAATTTATGTTCATAAACATATTTTTTGTAAAAATAGAGACCTTAACATGTTACCCAAGGATGACTTTTCATTACCTAACATTGATATGATCCTAGATTCCACTAACGGTCATGAAATTATATCTTTTATGGATAGATTCTTAGGATATAACCAAATCTTGACAAACCTCCAAGACCAACAAAACATACATTTAGTACATCATGGGGAAATATTTTGTTATATCATAATTCCCTTTGGATGGAAAAATAATGGAGCTATATAAAAAATGCTCATGATGCTAAAGTTCCATGGTCTCATGCATGGAATTTATAAGATTATGTGTAGGAAATTTTAAGAAAATATAAGGAAATAATATATCACATCCAAGATTCAAGAAATATTTTTTTAATGTCTTTGATAATACAAGGTTAGATTAAATCCTAAGAAATATTTCTTAAAAATAAATAATGGTTGCATATTGGATTTCATTGTACCTCAACAAGGCATTAAATTTGATGATAAATATTGATACTATTATTAGCATGCTCTTTTAGTCACATGAAACCATCAACAAGATATATTTACCTTTTTGTCTAGACAATTACAAATTTTATGATCTTCTCTATACCCATACCATTAATTACACCTTATCTCATGATCATATTACACTAGGGGCATCATTCCTTCCCCATTTTATAGTGTGATCATATGTTGGAGTCATATTAGTGAAAACATAACCTTCCTCACACAATCAAAGAAAGGTGAAGAAGAGGTATCAGGCCCAAAGTCCAATATAAATCAATGAATAACTAGATTCCAAATATTGAAAGTGAGCACACAGGTATGTTGTTGAAAGTAATTTTGCAAGTTGTTCTTGGTCCTGGTGAAAGTGTGTTGTCCCAAAATTTCAAGAGTACCAGTTGCCTTGTTTTGTGTGGAGTGTTGTGTACCAAAGCTTGGAGTTGAAGATTGTTGTTGCTGAAGAAGTCAAAGTTTTGACTTTATCTGGAAGATTCCAATAACAACTGGCATCTGCAACGTCCTACCTTTTGATTTTCTGTTGATGATTCTCTTGATAGAATTTAAGTTCAAACTCTTGGGGCCTTGTTCCTATAAAAGGTCGTTTAATGCTTTACTTTTATCTTAAGTTCAAAATTTGTGGATGTTGGAAGAGCTAACACTTCTTTAAGTTTTGTTCTTTTTTCCTATTTTTTGAATCATTTCGGATTAAAAACTTGTATGCACATAGAGCTTAATCAATATCAAAGTCAATTTGAAAGCTACCTAACTCATGAATCTTTTGTAGTTGGTTTGTTCATTCAGCCGGACAAGACTATATGTTGTGTCATTTAAGGGTGCATACAAAACCTACTCGGTGTCTAAAATAAACCCCCTTCTTTAAAAGCTCGCACCATTCTATGCTTAGCTGTGAAGTAATCTAGTGAAGTATAGAGCAGTTTTCTTTGATTTGATTAATTCTTGGGGCATGAGTGGAGAACACCTGAGAGCAATTTTATCTTTCAATTATTTTTATGCTTTATTTTAGATTAGATACATTAAATTTCAAAAAATATTCCAAAAAAGAGATGAATGAATGGAAATATTATTGCAAATATAAGAATTCATTTCCATAAAATTGATCCATAATCAGGATAGAGAGCTCAAGGAGATAACAAATTTGTTTGATTTTCATGAAATATTATTGCAAATTTTTTTATTTCATGAAATTGTTTAATGATCGGACTGAAAATCTTTCATTTCATGCCTATGATTCCTTTAAGAACTAAGAATTACCATATATACCCCTTGAGATTAACAACAATATCACATCATACCTTGAAGTGAACCTAGTATGGTCAAGACCTGACTACCGGAGCCTTTGGATTAAGCTAAGTCAACCTTTCCCCTTTCCTAGGACCTTTTAGGTTGCCCTGGTTTGGTCTTTCAAGTAAAGATAGGTTCTTCACAGTTTTCCTGTGAGGATTTTATCTGCACTGTTATTGCGACTAACATCATGATCAACAAATATCAAGAAGACTTATATTAGGAGATGAAGTATCATGAATTCCATTATTAGAATTTTAAGGTCATTTCCAGACACATAACTTGAAACATCAACCAATGATTTCAAGGAAATTCACACTTTACCAAAACACCTAGCCATGATGATTCACAATGTTAAGAAATTCAAGGTGAAACTTGCAACAATATGAACTTAAATATGTGGTTGTAAATATGAAATTATGTATTTAAGATTACCATCAAGAGATTATGTAATTAACAATTACAACAATGGAAGAAAATCAGTAATACCACAAGTAGAGAATAACAAGTGACACAAGATATACATGGATAAACCCTTGTGAGAAAAAATCCACACCCAAAGAGATCCATTGTTTGTATTAATCTTTAAATGAGATACACCAATACAACACCCCTCTTTGAATTTGGGCAACACTTCGTTACTTTGAAAAACTTGAAAACAAAATCTTACTAACCACCATCTCAATGCTCAAATATATAGAATTTTATGAGAGAGAATAACACAAATGGTATCCCAAAACAAGAAGCAAAAATACCTAGAAAATACCACACGCCCCTTAATGGATAACCCATAAGCATGGTGAAAAATATTAAATGATCACATGGCCTTCACATGGGTGCCTAACCCATAGCCAATCAAAACTAGTCAATACTGAGTGCCCCATAACTATTTGATAGCTTTGACAACTTCATGCAAGAACATGCACCAACATACAAACTTGGGCACCCTACCATGCAAAACATGCAAATAAAATGCAAGTACATGCATTACAAAGTGGTCCCCACTTAGAAGTTGGATGCCCAAAGGGAATATGCTCCTGAGATGCTCTATAATCATCACTGTAGTGAGTCCACCTCTTTGAAATCAATTAAAATTTATCATAGGAAAATAAATTATAAATATTTTTTCCCTCATGTCCCTTAGAACACTTTCCAAATAATGTGGAAACACATAAATCAACTCAGGATATAAATTATAATGTCACCTATCCTAACATTTTGCAACCAGTGACGAGAAAAATAGATACCAGATCTAGATAGATAGAGGCTCCTGAGAGCGTTCTATCATAGGAAGTTAAGTTATGAACAAATAGTAGGACAAAGGAACCCAGGGGCATCTGAGTCCTAGACAGGGTATCTAGAATTTCAAAGTTTGAATGTGTAAGGCATTGTTGAAGGATTCTAGGTTTGGTTGTAGATGGGTTTGATAGTGAATATTTTTCCAAAATTTTCTTAAGTTATGCCAATGTAAGTGTGTAACAATATGTGAACAATAATGACAATTTTGAATGTAATTTTCTGATCTAAAATGTAAAAGTTGACTAATTGTAAGATGCCTAAAAATGATGATTATGATACAATTCTAAGACAAAACAATGTAAAAAATTCACTTTTTATCACTTTTTGAGCTAAATGAAAGATGCCTAAATGAATACAATTAAAAATGTCAAAACAAAGTTTTGCAAGAAAACACAAATTGAAGACAAAGAGACAAAGAAGTGTAAAAAGTCTTGTTAATGCAAGTGTACAAGGACATAGGAACCCAAGGGAATTTGAGTCCTTGATAGGGGTTCTAAAAATTCAAAAGTTGAATGTTTATTATATTGTTTAGAGGTTCTGCTTTTGTGTGCAAATAGGCCTGCAACTAAGTATTTTTCCAAAATTTATCAAATTAAGACAATGTAATGCAAATGCAAATGTGCAACAATAAGTGACAATTGTGAATGCAATTTTGAATGTAGATCTAATCTAAATGATTGAAATAAACTCTAATGTAACCTATGATGCAAAATGATATGTAATTTTTTGAATTTTTATGTATTTTATGATACAACTTAAGTGAAACCCTAAATGAGAAATGTGAAACAATGTAATACAAAACTTAGATCTAAGATAAATTTTCAAAAGGTATGTAATGTTAACAAGTCAAGTTCACCAAAATGAAACAAAGAAAATAATAACCCTAGATCTAAATTGTAAACCTAGGATTTAAAGTTTTGGGTTTGTATGTAGTTATGTTTCATTAAGGTGGAGATCAACAAGGTGTATAGATTGAATTTCAACCATGAAGTGATCCAATCAAACCTAAATCTCCATCTTATTGAGGATCAAGATGATTTGGAATTGATTTTCTATGATTAACCTGAATAGAAGTTATATAATCTAATATGAGAAATGTAATAATTTGACAATCCACAGATTGAAACAATAACTTGCAGGTAGTTCTGAAAAGTTTAGAGGACTATGCAATTTTCTTGAAAAGTTGGTTCTAATCACTGTAGGAGGAAAAAGTTTCCTTAGGGTGTATGGGTCCTTGTATGCCTCTTCTGCTCTATTTTTGAGGTCCTCTATTGATATATCTGAGCCTTTGATTTTTGGTTGCAAAGTTATCAGAACATTGTCGGACAATTCTGTAGGCAAGTTTCTGTAAGTTGACAAGATGTAGGTATTTAATTACATTAATGAACAATTTATCTTTAAGCTCCCTTCAGCCTCTTCATTTAACCTGGAACCTACATATTCAAAGAGAGGGAAAATGTTGGGCCATTTAGAGGCTTGCCTCAGTCAAACCCCATGTTAGTGTTTCCACTTCCACAATGGTAATGCCAATGATAAATTAATGATGGATAGGAAGGAATGATGAAATCACAAAGTGCTGCAACTCACCACCCTTCAGTGGCTTAAATCTTTTAGTCATTTTGAGGAGGAAAAAAATTTAAATAGACTCGAAGATCCACTACCTAAACATTTTTTTTCTAGGATTTCCACTCCAACATTCAATGACATAAGACCTTGTGTTATAGATAATACTTCCTTCCCAAGTTTGGGTGGCTTGACCAGTTTTATTGGAAATTGATTGATCATAAGGAGATTTTCCATTTTCTTGCAATTTACCTTTCTTTCCATTCCAATTCTATGGAGCTTTGATAAGATGATTATGAGAATTGAGAAGAAATTGTACTACTAGATTACCAAGCCTCTCGCTATGGTAGGGAAATTTCAAATATTCTCTAAGGTTTTGGATGCCACTCATGTTTTTTATTCATGTTGGGTCCCTTCCAAAGCTTCTTACTTGAAGGTTGAGAAGCTCCTTATAGATTTTATATGGGCTTCTAGTGATGGGAATCAATGATTATATTGTGTTATATAGGGATTATATTGTCTCCCTTGTGAGGTTGAAGGGCTTGTTTTGATTTCTATTTATTGTTAATGCATTTCCTTGTGTTCCAAGTGGAGCATCAAATCACTCCAAGGTGATGAATATTGGAAAATTATTATTCACCACTACAATTATATGACACACCTCAATGTCGCCTAACCTAGAAATGTTTTGATTTAGGAACCCTTCTTACCATGAGGGAAATTGTTTCCTTTCAAGGAACTTTTGTCATCAAAAAGTATTTGGAAGGATTGGGAAGCCATCTAACCTTAGCTTCACTAGATTGGAGATGATTTTTGTAATTATTTATCTATTAACCAATACTCCATTTGGTGGTCCTTGGTTCTAATTTCTCAAGGGAGACCAGTTACTCAATTAACATGGATTCATACGTTGAAGTTCTTAAAATGGTGAGTGCAAGTTTTACTACATTTCATTTATTAGATGACCAAGAATTTCCTTCATTGGTTATAACTAAAACTTAAATTTAGGCTTTCTAATTAGGACCAAGAGACTTATTATACACTTATTGATGGTATCCCTCCATTTAGATGATTCACATAATTGGGGTGAGTCATCTCAAACCATGGTGGAATGACTCCAAAAGTGATATTTAGACAAGCCATTTTTGAATTACAAGCCCTACATGGGTTACTCTAGGCTATCTCCATGATTATGTATATGGTTTATCAACTCAATATATGTTAGAAAATTTAGTCCTCTTGTGGGACTTGGCAAAAAATATTTCAATATGTTTGGTCAGCAGTGCTGGAGTGTAAATTGGCTCATTTTCCTAATGATTGTTGTAGCAAGGCCTTCCTATGGAGACTTATCTTTCTCACATGGGATTTTCCTATATCCATTTTCCTTTTTTGGATAGTTTGAATCCCTCAAGCATCTCTTTTGGTTCTACCCTCAGGCTCAAGAAGCATGAAACTGCATTCATAATTTTTTAAAACCTTTTAGACCTACTCCATTTTCTTGGCACATGGTTTTTCTTAGATATTGACCTTGTCTCTGACACAAGTATACCAATATTTGGGATGCTTTTAGAGTGTAAATACTTTTTAGTATTTAGAAAGATATTAATTCTTCTCTTTTTAATCACTATGTTTTTTATAAGCATTTTTCTTTGTACACTAAAGATGTCTTCTACTCTAATGTTCTCATGTAGATTCAGGTGCAAGCTAACAAAGTTGCACTTGAAGTTACCCATCTCTAGGATCAGCTATACCATCAAGGAAATCCCCCCTACACTATTTCCTGGTTTCCTCCAGTCTCCACCTCCCCTTGGAGATGTTAGTGTGGATGCAACCAATTAGCTAGGCATGATTGTGGTTCTTATTCCTATGTCCCATTGCTTCATAATTCTAGGGATTTTGTTGCATGTGGAGGATGGTTCCAACCTTCTTATCCAACATCCCTTAGGTGAGATGCTGGTTGGTCAAACACTGGAAAATTACTTTGTTTGCAACTCACAATTTCTCTAGTATGTGTTTAACAACCTTTTGAGGATAATAAAGATGACAATATCCCTCTCACTGGTTGGGAGTTGATTGATGATGCCACCCTCAAGGATTTTTGGGTGAAGTTTGATGATCAAGATCCTCTTTGCCTATCTTGCGTAGCTTTGGCTACCTAGGTTTTTGTGGGCTTGAAACCTAATTTTTTTTTACTATAGTTAGACTTTGTGGGTGTGAAATCTACCACCCTAATCTTTTTTGTGAATATTATATTATTTTTCTCTTTTTAATATAAAGTTTAATAAGAAATATTCATTAAAAAAAATCTCACAAAATTTCTACTCTAAACCCTTAAAAAATATATTTCAAATTTATTCCTCTTCTCAATACATATTTTATAAAATAATTTTTTATATAAGAAAAAAAAAAAAAAAAAATGAAAAATTCCAAAGACAGATAAAAAAAATGAACGCATAAAGGAAAGCCTTCTTGAATTGAACACAATCTCTTACACAAATGATGCCCCAAATGCACCTTAACTCACCTTCTCCAATTAAAATAAATCCCTTTTACTTCATCTCCTAATACATGAATTATATTTAATTTGTTTCAATTCAAATTCCTCACATGAATTAAATCCCCGCATACACCACACAACTTAGTTAGGAAAGGGTTGTGTGGTACAAGAAATATAAATGTAATCTAAGCATACAAGCATTAAAATAATGTAAAATAAGTCAATTTGGTGAATGTGTTATGTATCAATTTGGTAATACATATGAAATGATAGGTACGATAACCATATATATAAAATGTGTATACCACAAGTATGGCTCCAAGAGCACAAGCACATAATTATGAATCTAGGTACACAAGATCTGTTATATATTGTCATGCAAAAAATCGTGTGAGGAAGGTTATTTTGTAACTAATATGAATCCAATAGTATGATCATATATAAAGTTAGGGAAGGTGTGATTCCCCTAGTGTGATAGGATCATGAGATGAGGTATAATGAATAGTATGAGATGAGGCATAATGAATGGTATGGGTATAGGGAATACCATAACAATGTGTAACTACCCTAATAAAAAAGGTAAATATAGCTCATTGATGTTGTCATGTGATAATTAGAAGCATGTATCTAAATTTATAGATAAGTGTATATAAAAGTAGATGTAAGATGTGAATATAAAATAGCATAATAATAATAGTATCCATATTTTAATACATTCATCAAATTGACTTAATTTCAATTTTTTTTGTAAGTGGTCTTGGGTGTCAAACTAATCTCCAGCTCCTACATGGTATCAATGCCATGATTATGCAAATTCCTTCTCAGATATGAGGGTAGAGATTTTCCTAGATGAGATATCTTGGTGGATTTTAGTAAAGTTGAGTATGATCTCTTGCACTATATGGTGGTTTGGAGAATTAGAAAAGAATAAAAAATGTTAGATTTAGGGTTTTGTCTTTGTGGGTTTCTATTGAAAATTGATTTTGAAGCTTTTTGGTGCAAATTTTAGCTCATTATTTAGTTCAAGGAGTCAAATAAATTCAAATTTTCCTTTTGTTTCATTGAAAACGGACTTGTGAGGTCAGATTTAAAAGGGTTTGAAGTTGGGAGGTGGTTACTAGATCCAAGACGTAGCTAATATTTTGAAGCATTTTGGACCAAAATAAACCCTGCTATCACATCTAGAAGGCCCAAAAACCCTAAGATTTGTTGGTGTGAATATATGTCTTGTACCTAATAATTTATCTTACTAGGGACTTAAGGGGCTTATTCACATGTTAAGTTTACTTAGGATATAAGATTCTTTCTAGAAGTATTAGTTGGTATTTCTAGATCTTATCTTTTTAGCCTTTAATGCTTGATTCCTAGGTTGTTAGTTATCTCATGTCATAGGATTAAGACACATTTCACAATCATGTTTAATTCTATTCCTCACCTTGCCTATATGAGCAAGGTCATTGTATTCATTTGTAACATACTTCATACGTTCTCATAATAATTTTGATAGGTATTAATATCAAGCAAGCTCATATTATTGCATAACCTATTGTGGAAGGAATCCATTATTTTGTAGGTGGTCTTGGGTATAGAGATAATCTTCAGCTCTTACATGGTATCAAAGCTAGGTTTTGCAAAACCCTTCTTAAATCTGAGGGTTGAGCTATTGCTAGTGAGATATCTAGGTATTTTTAGTTAGGTTGAGTAAGCTCTTGCACCATATGGTGAACCTGGAAATTCTTTAAAAATTGAAAAAATACTAGATTTGCAAGGTTTCTCTATGTGGGTTTCATTGCAAGTCACTTTTGGCTCATGTTGGAGGAAATATGAGCTCATGTTTGAGTCTAGGGTAGCTGAGAAAGTCAAGATTGACTTTTATTTCATCTAAATTTGACATTTTTTGTTAAAGTTATAAGGGTTTGAAGATTTCAAGATTTGGAGGTAGTAGAGCATTCGACACACTTAGAGCCCAAATCAACCACTCCATCATGTTCAAAATGCCTAAGAGACAAATTTTCATATAAAATACACTTATATTCAACATTAGGTATTTTGGAGGAAATTTCTTTTACCTAACAGGTCGTACGACCCCCCAAGTACAGGTGGTACGACTGTTTTGCGGTTTATAAATGTTTTTGGGTAAATATATTTTATATTGTTTGAGCAAAAATTATTAAATTTGTTCGAGGTTTTTTTTTTTAAATATTGCATTCATCATATTTATTTGTTTGCACCTCGTACTACACTTTCTATCTGCATACTATAGAGTCTGTCAGCAAAGTTTTTGATTGTCACGTTAGTCCCCTTTTTATGCCAATCCCTTGGTCAGAAGGTGCTAATCCTATGCACTTAAGAGCCTACAAAGGGAGCGACATGAGAACTTGTTGCCCCACTATCGCCTGGTTCTTCTGTTTCCCCATTGCCCACTTGGTGGTGGGTTCTTTTTTTCCCTTGCAACACCAATGATCACCTAGGTGACCAAGCGCTAGCACCTAGGAACTACAATTTTGCACTTGTTTAGTTTGGCATGCCCTAATTGGTATGTTTTTCTATGGAGCATAATTTTTTTCCAAGATATCAAAAATTTGCAAACAAGATATCAACGGAAGGCTGGTTCCATGTACTTCACAATGGTGTGGGTCATTTTTCCATATTTTTCAGTAGGTACATTGTATTAGCAATTAAAGTCAAATATTCCATTTAGACCTTCGAGATCATAATTTTTTTCTTGGATCTCCCTTTTATGTGATTTTTGTGGCCTAAAAAAGGTATTAAGGAGCTCTATTATTGTTCCCATACACTTTTTCCATATTCAACCCCAAGTATTATTTATTTAGTATTTTACATATGTAGCAGTGTGACTGATTACTTGGACATTTTGAATCCTAGAGATGATTTGTCAGTTTGGGAAGGCTTCATTTGCAGTATACATCATGTTTGGGGGTTTGTTGTTGAAGGTTAATGTCTTTGTAATTTTAGATATTTATCATAGAATTATTATGAGGTTTTCATTTCATCCTTCTTTGATTATGTTGAAAAGGAGAAACTATAAACAATGGAGAGATGGCATCATAAAACATCTTTGATGGCTTCATTTGCTACAACATTTGTATGCTATTGTTCCCCCTCCAGGTATAAAGTTAGTAAGAAAATTTCTTGAAATTACAAAAGGGATCACATGTCTTAGGACTTATTGCAATGCATGTTGACAATGATATTTTGAATGCTATTGTTCATTTTGAGTGTCCTCATAATCTTTGGACTAAAATTTGGGAGATATACGGAGATCCTGATACTCAGCCATTCCCAACTGATCTTACTTCAGATTATCTTGTGTCTCTGCCTTTTTCAGATAGGATACCCTATGACTGTGCTACTATGCAAGAGTTTGAAGGTTTGTAATACTTTGAATCTTGAGATGAGGATGATGAGGTTTCTTAAGATGCTTCTTCATCTCCTTCAAAGGTAGTTTTTGTACAGGTTCACCTTCAATGATTCCTTGTGTAGAGTCATTGATTGAGGCTCCCATCATTCATGTTCAATAGGACCATTCATTTTTTGTTGGTGATTCATTGAGAACTTCTAGTGATTCATTACAACAGGTATCTCATTGTCTTCCTCATTGGGATTCCTATTTATCAAACATTTCATCATTATTTGTGTAATCTCACATTTTATATTTATAGGACATATTTGGGGAATTATCTCTCCTGTTTGATCATAGTCATTGTACAACCCTTGCCAAACCATCTTTAACTTTGGATCTTGTTCAACATAAATTTCACATAGTCATGGTTTGATACCTTCTATGATTGGGCATGTATCTAATTTGATTTTGGAATCTTAATCTTCAATGGTCAAGGAGACACATGAGGAAATTTCAAAGACATCATCACACATATTTATGCTTCTTTCTTTTAATTTCTATATGAAATGGGAAGTATTCCTACATTTTTACTTGGTTGAATCATTTCTTCCGAAAGGGAGACAATTTGTTTGTTGACATTGGATCATGTTTTGTCTTCAGGCACTTACCATTTTTGGAGGAGATTATACATTATAGGGGGGTTACATAGTCTCTCAATTTCTCTCTTATGGAGGGTATTTGTATTGTATATATGTGATGGATGGTGTACTTGGGGGGTATCATTGAGTCCTTCATACATCATCTTGTTTGTTTTCTTTTCTCTCTTTTGGAGAGGGGTTTTGTCCCACTGGGTTTTCTCTTTTTCTTTGTTTATGAGATATTTTATTTGCATTTGTACATGGGTACCTAAAATGGCCTAGTAACGAGGACCCATCTTTGTTTTTTTGCATCATTTGCATAATAATCTTCTCCCTAAGTTGCTCTTAAGAGGGGTGTTGGTGTGAATATATGTCTTGTACCTAGTAATTTATCTTACTAGGGACTTAGGAGACTTATTCACATGTTAAGTTTACTTAGGATATAAGATTCTTTCTAGAAGTCTTAGTTGGCATTTCTAGATCTTTTTTTTTAGCTTTTAATTTGTTTGATTCTTAGGTTGTTAGGCTATTATTTGCCTCCTCTCATAGGATTAAGACACATGTCACAATCATGTTTAAACGTATTCCTCACCTTGCCTATATAAGCAAGGTCATTTTATACATTTGTAACATACTTCATACCTCATTATCATTTTGACAGGTCTTAATATCAATCAAGCTCATATTCTTGCATACCCTCTTGTGGAAGGAATCCATTATTTTGGCAGGTGGTATCAGGTATAGAGCTAATCTTCAGCTCATACAAGATTAAATGTCAAATCATCAAAATCAGATATTATTGCCTCATGTCCTTAGAGTATTTTTCATTATACCATCATCATTATTTCATATTGTATGGATTTGTACAAATTCCTATTATCCGTACAATCTACTAGCATAAACATTACATTATTGGTCAACATAATTGGTTGTAGAGAATATTCTCTCCATAGTGGCATATTCCTTTAGTTGGAATGATTTTGTATAGGTTTATGTTAGATGGTTATTTCACGATATGAAGTCATAATTTTAAATTCGTTTTTAATTAAAAAATTGGATTAAAAATATTTCTTGAAAAACTATGGTTTAAAATATTTGGTTATCGTCAGTTGATTTACTTTTTTAGACAAAAGTTTGGGAAATAAAAAAACTACCATGAACCAAAAATTTGTATTATGTTAGTATTTAGTTAATATTTTTGGAAAGTATAATTTATAATAATTTTATTTACTTACTCTTTTCTAGTGAACATAGGATGTTTAGTGAACATACAGATCTATGTTCAATGCATGCACAAAGTTTTAAAAAGAAATATTGTAAAATATATATGATTGCACTCTATATTCATGTCCTTGTTTCAAAAAAATATTAATTTAATATAATACATGAAAAAATTGTTTAGAAAATAACATTTATTAAAAATACCATTTTCTATTTTCTAGTGAACACAAGATGTTGATCGAATATAAAAGTCTATGTTCAATGCATGTGAAATGTTTTATAAAATGTAGAAAAATAGTGTGAAAAATATAATTACACTCTATATTGATGTCCTTGTTTCAAAAAAATTAAAATAATAATATAAATACATGAAAAATATTATGGTTAAAAATATCATTTATCAAAAATACTATAAATCATAAGGAACATGTTATTAAAAAATATTTATATAACTAAGATAAATTATTTTTAAATTATAGACTAGAATCTACATACAAAAGCTTAAAGCTTAGTAGTTCACATCACCTTCAAATTCTTTATAGTTTGCTAAATGACAAAAAATAAAAAAATTGGTTAAAATTTTGATTTGAATGTCCCACTTAGGCCACAAAGAGGGACACACCCTTATGTTTCCACCCCTAGGTGTTTGAAATGTGTGTTGCATCAAGTTAAATTCTTCATCATAGTTCTCAAAGATAAGCCTACCATTCCTTTACATTTTATTTCTTAATATATCATTTAATTATTCTAATTTATTACCTAGGTTAATATATGTTATTTGATTGAACTAATTAATTAAGTGATAATTTTATTAAAAATAAAAAAATTAATTCTTTCTTTATGAGTTAAAATAAACTAGTCAAGTTGATGCAACCAAATAGGAAAATTTGAAATTAGCTAATTACTATTGGGAATATGAAATTTAACAATGTGTTTTAGAAGTTGAATTAGATAGACGATTGTACTTGTCTTAAAAAATGAAGAATGAAGAGAAAATTGATAAAATTATTAAACTTGTCTGATGTTAGAATGAGAAATAGTGCCTCTTTATTAGTAGCTTATCTAAAAGTTTATGTTGGATCTTCGTTTCAATGTCAAAGGACAAGTTTGTGTCAATAGGAAGAATTTGTAGTTACAAATTTATACTTGAGATCTAAATTAATCCTAATAATCAATTATGTTTTTTCTTTGTAAATTCACTTGATGTGTGATCCTAAGCTCTATTCCTCCTAAATTCTTGGGGACTAGCTTGGTATTTAAAAATAACTTAAAGGATTTTTGTTAAGTCACAAGGAGCTTTAACCGAGATCAATCCCCAAAAAATGAACAATGTATAAAATAGTAGGAAAATGCCTAAGCATTTTTTTTTTCTCTTTTTATTGCACCAAATTAAAATGTGTTGCTATTAATTGCAGGAGTGCTCAATAATGGTGTACTCTTGAATGTTTTAGGGGAATAGGAGATCTAAATTCTTAATTGTTAAAATGAATTCATTAAAATATTTATATAATAGCACATAACATCATATTATCCCAAATGTATGTTTAGTTGACTCAAGGTGGAAGGGTGAAGGGCTAGTTGATCAAATTTAAATTTGTTATTGATTAGAAAGGGGAAATTTTGTGATTGTGAGATCACTCGTTTGACAATAGTCTTGTCCTGGAAAGGGATAATAGTTAAATGTAGGTGGCAACAACTAAATGGAGGTAGGTTCATGGAAAAGTGTGATAAGTTGATGGATAAGGTGTGTGTATGTAAATGGATTAAAATACTAAGGGAATGAGTCCATCTTGGCATAAGATCATAATATTTTTTCATTATATATATGTACTAAAACATCACCCTAAAATAGACAAAGTTGAATGAAAATTACATGGGTATATGGAATTCAATATTATGATTTACAAAGTTGGGGTGAGATGCCTCAAACCATGGTGGAAATCCATTGGAAGTGGTATTCATACACTCTCTTTCAAAATTATAAGCCCTGCATAGGTTATTCTTGGCTCTCTCCATTCTTACATATGGTGGATCAACTCAATCTCTATTGGTAACTTTAGTCCTCCTGTGGGACCTAGCAAAAAAAGTTTAATATGTTTGGTCTATGGTGTTGGAGTGGAAATTGGCTTGTTTTTCCTAATGATTCTTGTAGCAAGGCCTTCTTATGGGGACTTTTCTTTCTCACATGGTCTTTCCCTATCTCCATTTTCCTTTTTGTGGAAAATTTGAATCCCTCAAGAATCTCCTTTGATTTTTCCCTTAGCTTCAAGAAGTATGAAACTAAATTCATAAATTTTTAAACCTTTTATACCTACTCTATTTCCTTGGCACATAGTTTTTCTTAGAGATTGGCTTTGTCTCCCACACAAGTATACATATATCTATCATTATTTCATAGTGGAAGTACTTTGTAGTGTTTGAAATGATATGAATGCTTCTCTTTTTAATCACTCTGTTATTGATAAGCAATTTTATTTGTACACAAGAGATATCATTTTATTTAATATTCTCATGTAGATTCAGGTGCAAGCTAACCAAGTTGCATTAAAGTTACCCATCTCTAGGAGCTACTAGGGCACCAAGGCAATGCCCCCTGTATTGTTTCATGGGTTCCTCCTGACTCCACCTCCCCTTAATGATGTCAATGTGGATGTAACCATTTACCAAGTGTGATCACGGTTCTCATTCCCGTGGCCTATTGCTTTAGATTCCTAGAGATTTTGATACATGTGGAGGATGGTCCCAACCTTCCTATCCACCATCTCCCAAGAGAGATACTGGTTGGAAAAGCACTAGAAAATTTCCTCATTTGCAACTTACCATTTCTCTAGATTGTTCCCGTCAACCTTTTGAGGAAAATAAAGATGAAACTACCCCTCTCACTAGTTTAGAGTTGATTGATGATGCCACCCTCGAGGATTTTTGGGGGAAGCTTGATGATCAAGATCCTCCTCCCCTATCTTGCATAACATTGGCTACTTAGGTTTTATGTGGGCTTGATGCCTAGTTTATTATACTATTGTTATACTTTGTGGGTGTGTTGTCTACCACTCTACCCCTTTTTTTTTGTTAATATTGTACTATTTTTCTCTTGTTAATATAAATTTTAATAAGTATGCAAAAAAAAAAATCTCACATAATTTTTGCATTAAACTCTTTAAAAAACAAATCTTTCAAATATATTGTCCTTCTCTATGCATATTTTATAAAATATTTTTTTATATATAAACTAAAAAATGGATTAAAAAATATTTTGAAGCCAAATAAATTGCACAAAGGAAAGCTTTCTTAGATTAAAAAAAATCTCTTACACAAATTATGTCCTAACCAACATCAACTCACTTTCCAAACTTAAAATAAATACCTTTTAATCCATCTCCTCCTACTCAAATTAAAATAAGTCCATTTCACTTCAATCCCCCCCCCCCCACACCTAGAGAAGGGTCCATTAAATGAAAATGAAGAACCAATTATGCAAGAAATTCTGCATGCACTCATTGTTGACTCCCAAACCTTAATGTAACTGTCTTGAAGGTCCTAAAATTAAATCATCTTGCTATAAATGCCATATCTAATGTCAAATTTTCTTTTTTAGAATAATTTTTCAATTTTTTTGAAACATTTTAAAAAATTGCAAATTTTTTTCCGAAGGGGCATAAGTCTATCCTATTTGCACTGGGCCATGTTCTAAGCTAAATTTCTTTGACACAACACAATAAACCGAATTGTATCAAAGAGGGGAAAAATGTAGACATTGAAAAATGTCCTAGGCCTGTGAGCATCATTTTCCACTTCTTCTCTCGCATAATTTAATAATTTTAATTATTTAATTATGGTCTAATGCCATATTCTTCTATTAATTAAATAATCTTTATTATTTAATTAATTCATTTCACTTTTAATATTCTTCCTTTGATTAATGAAATAAATTATATTTATTTAATTACGTCTCTAATTAATCCTTTCTCACCATAATTATTTATTTTTCGTTTTCCTACTATAATTAAATGATTATTTTAATTATTTAATTATTCATTAGCTTTTTCCTCTACAATTAAATGAATTTTATTTATTTAATTTCCACTTTTTCTTAAATAATTATTTTAATTATTTACTAATTTTTCATTTTCCCCTACTTTTAAATTAAATTATTATTTAATTTAAAAGTCAACTCTCCCTTTTTTCTAAAAATAAATAATTGTTTTAATTATTTAATTATTCACTTTCCCTCCTAGAATGAATAATTTATTAATTATTTAATTTACTCCATAATCTCTTTATCTGTGTCATTCTTATCCGTTTTCATCTCAATTAATTTCCACCCTTGATTGAATTAATTTATAATTCAATCTTCACCGTCCATCCTTAACTAAACCCTAATTTAGCCCTAACCCTATTCCTCTTTGCTTCTAAGCAATCTCATCCATTGATCAACATCATCTTTCTTCTTTCAATCCTAACCCCTCATTCAAATTTGGTTTTCTATAAAAGAGACCTATCCCTTTCATTTCAACCCTACAACCACTACTACTATCTTTGAAATTTTGTTATCATTATCATTAGGTTAACTGTTGCATACTCAAAATCTGAAGGCAAACAAGCATATAAAGCAAAATGGAGAAGAGCAATGAAGATGATTCGACCATAGCATAAGAATTGTTGGTAATATTGCTTTGTTATTTTATGTTTCTATATTCATTTGTGCTTCATTATTGGATTCAGATCTTTAGAGCTTGAATTTTATGTATTTTGGTGGTTAGTACTATTGATTTATGCCTTTTCCCGTGATTTCACCCTATTCTACACTACCATTATACAGATCTTGCAACTTATATAGGAAAGGATTGTCTGGTTTGCTTTCATTGTATCCGTTTATGCAATGGGAGAAGCTCAGCTTCGATTCGGAGCTCTAAATTCTGCAGATGTCAAAATGTGGTTAACAGCCCCAAATAAGGAAAAATACGAAAGAAATCCAGTTTTTCTCCATTCTGTCATTCTCAAAAGATCGGATTTTTTCAGAGTCAAGATGTCTGAGCGCTGGTCATCTGATAAACCAAGCGAACTAAGAGTAACTACTTCGCATAACTTCAATGACTATTTAAAATGCATTCAACTCATGTATGGCGAGTGGGTGTATTTCTCCAATGTTGAGGAATGCCTGGCTATTCTTTCTGTTGCTGCTGAGTTATTGGCTGATGACTGCATCCACAAATGCATGCAATATTTGGAAGCAGTTCGTTGGAGTTCTGCGCAAGAGTCCCAAATTCGAGATGTGCTGTCTTGTCTGGGATTGAAACTTTTACCAGATTTAGCTGCCAGGCTTGATAAAGAGGATGATAAACATATAATTTTTGTGGAAAGAATGATCAATAAAATGTTCTCTCTTACTGAAGGTCAGCAGGTAAACCGGGCAACTGCGGAGAAATATATAGCGGGCATCATGGAGGGAAATACATGTAGAGATGTTGTGGAAGTATGCGGGCGTGTGCTTTTGCAAAAGTTCAAATCATCCATTGCTTCTCGGTTTAGTTTCGTGGTTATGAGGTCGCGCTTTAAATTTATCGAGCTTTGTGAGGGAGAGATACTGAATAGTGCATTCATCGCTTTTTGTGAAGATCCAGAATTTATGAAGTACGTGAAGGAGAGGTACAAAGGGCCTTTATGCATATACCGAGACCTTGGTGAAGATGTGTTCTACATTATAATCTGGTTTATGAAAGCCATAGGAGACGGAAAAATAGTAATTTCAAGAGCTTCTCGAATTTCTTTCCTCACAACCTGGCTACCGTTCATGGGAGAATTGTGCAGTCAAAGACTTCCCAAACTTGGTGAGCTTGATAAAGCAGCGCTAAACATCATTGAGAGCCTCCCTTTAGTTGATAGGAAACGTATTTGCGTAGTATGGGCAGAGGTTTACAGGACCTATGGCATCGACATCGCTACGCCGTTGAGTTTGTTTAAAGATCTGCAAGATGAGCATTACAAATCAACATGAAAGTAGTAGTATATAGTGTTCTATTAAATCCTGGATAATCTTTGAGTTTTACTTTTGTGTTTTCGTTTGGAGATGTTGGGCTCCGGTGTTTATTCACGCCTACCGTTGGCTATTGGACTACAGTTAGTGTTTGAGCTATGGTAGTTTTTGAATTTGGAAAGAGTCTGCGATGATTGAAGTTCACATACTCGTTTTCTTCAACTTGTCGCTGCCTGATACAGTTAATATTGTGATTAAAAAGTTTACTAAAATTTCCAATTATGTCTTCCATAAGCTTTATTATATTTCAGAGGTTGAAAATCCTCAGATAAGCTCTGCTTCTTCAACCGTCAATATTTATTATGTATAATGGGTTGAAAAAATGAGAGATTGAGACCATTTTTGTACTCTCAGACAATCATTATATTCCAAATTATATGTGGCTGTTCTTCCGTCGTTAAACAATTGGCTAAAATTTTGTCAAATTTTATATGTTTAATTCAATGGTGCTTCCATTTAACATTTCAATTCTTATCAGATGCAAATATATTTGTTTTGGGCAGATTTCATTAACCCCTTTGCAGCAAGTTTTATTATTTTTGCGAATAATCTGTTATTAATTCAAGAATTTTTGTTAGCTTATTCTTATAATCTCTAAAACATTGTGCTAGGAGCGGTGCCGTTTGGTATATTTCAATACGTGAGTGCTTTTTGAAAATCACTTTTGAATTTGTACTGGGTATACAGCTCTGGGAAGAAGAGTGTTGGTCCAAGTGCGATATTTTCCTCTTCTGCTTTCTTTAGGGTTTACCCATGGCGTTTAGCGCAGGGCACACAACCTGAAGTGCCGCGGGGTGAATGTGCAGCGCTGTAATCGTTTGGTATGTGCTCAATGTTTGTTCTGCATTTTGTCTTCCTAAAATCCTAGCAAGTGATGAGTTTTCTGACTAGTCTTTTTACTGAATTTTTAATGGAGGTTTGTACATTTATTTGATTCACAAAGCTATCTTTATTTCTAGGGAAGTTTTGGATGCGTAATGTATTCGTTAAATTTACAAATCGTATGCTACTCTGTCCATTAAAATTCACAGAGGTATTATAAATGTTTTCGCTAAGTTTCTATGTAAGCTATCTTTATTTTTCCACATTTTGATAGATTAGTTTTTTGATAGATTAGTTTTTCAGACAATTTAATTGAAATATTTCAGATGTTTTTAATGAAAAATATATAAGACAATATTGTTGTAATGATTTTTGTTGGCTTTCAATCAATTAAAAATGATAACTTTTTTTTGTTAAAAAATAAATTTCAATTTTGTAAAGTTAATTTATAAAAGGATACACCAATTTAAAAGGATGACCCAAACATGCAAGTATTCTATATATTGATTTTCAAATTGGTCTCACACACTTTATAATATGACCTATAATGCATTACCTAATAATATACAAGGGTGGAGCACACAAACAAAAATTGCACCCTTACAAAAGCATGTTTGCTAGGTTTGTTTTTCTCGCTTTAAAAGATGTGGACACTTTATTTGGATGTAATCAAAGGGCATTCCACCATAATCATTTTAACATTCCAAGTATTTATTTAAAGTTTTAATTATTGTCAATGGTTTTTTATTTATTTTTTATGTAATTTTTAATTTATTATTTTTTAATATTAAATATTAAATATTTATATGTTTATTTTGTTGTGTTTTAAAATTTTTATGTATATTTATAATATTTTGAGATGTCTATATTCAAATATCTATTTAGATAGATTCATGAACATGAATAAATAATTAAATAGATAAGAAAAAATAAAATGAGATTGAATATAATGATGAAATGGAAGAAGAAGAAGGAGGTCAAACTTTTATTTGTTTAGATGGAGTATTGATTTTGAAAGTGTGAGGTTAAATTTGTTGGTGATTTTATATAGTGATTGAATTATTCATCATTAAAAAAAATAGTAATTTTTTATTGATCAAGATTTCTAGTATTTTGAGAAATCTATCATTATTTGTATAATTAAAGTTGAATTTGATTTGTTAAACAAATTTTTAACAAATATTTTATTAAATATTATTGCAACAATTAACTACTATTTATGAATTTAATATTTCCAACAAAATATTTTATTATTATTAATAATTAAATATTTTTAACAATTAACACAATTGAATCTTGATAAAAACATTTCTAATTAAATTTATTTTTATTATTTATAATTAATCTAATAAATATTTTATAATGATGACAAAACAAGAAATATCATATCATAACCATATAAATAAAGTATAAAAATATAAAATAACTCCTTAATTAATAAACTAAATATAAAATAAATCCTAAATAAATAAGATAATTCTTCAATAAATAAACTTAAATAAAAATAGTCGCTCATTTCTAATGTCTCATGTCATATGTTTGAGAAGTGGAGACACATATTATGAATGGTAAAACACCTTCATTGGGCAATTGTGGAGTCACAACTTGAAATAATAGAAGAAAATCAAATTCCAAGTAAATAAATATAATATTATCATCACGATTCACAAAATCTCAATAATCAATATTATTGATAACATGTAAGTAAGTGATTTAAGTGTGACAATATCCCATTACAGTGGACTAGTTTTTTTGGAGTTACCCTTCAAAGTAGATATACCGATATGATTTCAAAAATATGGATAGATTGGATGAAGAAAAACATATTAAGTGTTATTAGTCCTTGCCTATATAGGTGGGAGACTAATGTTTTCATTTGAACGAGAGGTAATTATTGTTGTCTTGAAAAGGAGTAAAGAGAAAGTATAGTATTTTATCAAAGTTTTGTTTTATTTTTATTTTTCATGAAAATTAATAGTTAAAATGGCTATTAGCTTGTTAGAGCCTAATTTTCTAAGGGTACTGAATTCTAAAAAATAATCTAAACAAGCTTATGGAGGGTGTGTGTTCCTAATGTTTTGTTGTTTTTTGTTGGTTGGGCACATGGGTTTGCAATTGGGTGTGTGACATTATACAAAAGTATTGGGAATTAAGGTGTCTAAACCTTGACAATTCCTAAGTTATTTATTTATTATAATTTTATATTTTCTCATGATTATTTTATATTTATATTAGTAAATATACATGCTCCATCAAAAGGGGCATGATAATTTTAGTTGACACTTTTACCACATGTTGATGCCTTGAAAAATAAGTTATTAGTTTTCAAAAGATGCCCATTTAGTGGTCTAACATGGAAAGCTTATTTTAAGGATGTTATGACAAATTCTATGAAAACTATAAGGGCTAAAGGTAGGAGAGATCATTTTAGATGTGAGAATCAATTATGACATGCATAACAAATCTTTGCATAAGTTATTGATGGTTTATGACACATATAAGAACATATCCTATTTTATAGGGATTTTTTTATGACAACTTATAAGAGGGTGTAAAGTTATGAAATATACTATATTTAGCATGTAAGGGTTGTATGGATTTTTACGATGGAATTTTGGAAATTTTTTTTGGCCCATGGTAATTTTTTATGGTGGTATTTTGAGCCTCCATGAATCTATATATTGAGGGATTGAGATGGAGATATTATGAGATGTTTTACAAGTACATAGATGATGTTGGAATGGATGCAAGATTGAATTTTTTTTATGTATTGTAATCTCTTTGAAAAATAATACAAATTTACCCCTTATTCTTGGTGGAGTTTTTTTACCCAAAAGGGTTTTCTCCATATAAATCCATATATTATGTATATGAAGTTTGAGTTGTGTGATTTCTTTGTTGATTAAATAATCTCTCCATTAATTTCTACAAGTTTATATTTCAAATTTTCAAGTTATATTAAATTTTCATATTATAGTGGTTGCCTTCATTTCTAACATTTAGTAATAGAGCTTAGCCAAATTTGTCTATTCGGTGGAAGTGTGAAGGATTTTGTGTTCTAGTGGGAGTTCTATTTTGTAAATTTTTATTTATAGAAGTTATGGTTGCATCTACATCTTGATTGGAAATTGAGGAGTTTAATGGATCTAACTATGACCTTTAGAAGCTAAAAATGGAGGATCTCCTTAAAAAAAGATATCAATGGCTGGTTGCAATAAAAGAAAAGAAACCATACACAATCATTCAAGATGATTGGGAGAAGATGGACAAAAAGATGTGAGGTACTAATTGGTTATGCCTTGTAAATTTTGTCCTCTTGAATGTGTTTGAAAAGACTACATTTGCTTTGTGGAAACAATTGGGTGAGATTTATCAAGAGAAGAGCCTTGTGAATAAATTGTATATAAAAATAAAATTATTTTCTCTTTAAATGAAAAAATGTGAATCCATAGTAGAGAATTTACATTCATTTAATTTGATTTTGAGTCAATTAGTAGCTATAGATGTTAAATATGAGGAAGATGACAAATGCATTATGCTTCTTTGTTCTTTACTTGAGTCATCGGAAAATTGCATTCTTGATATCAATCCTAACCTTAAAGATCTCAAGATGGATGCACTTGTTGCAACTTTGTTGTCATAGGAAATGAGGAAGAAGGTTATAGATATCTTAGTGGATGCTCTTAATTTTAGGGACATGTCTAAAGAAAGAGATCCAAAAGGAGATCAAAGGTCTAAGGTCAAGTCTAAAGGTCATTCTAGGACTCAGGTGGAAAGAATAATAGGGTAAAATGTTAGAACCATGGGAAAAGGGGACGTGTGAAGGAGGATTTCAAAACTAAAAAGAAACATCAGGATTGTGCAATAAAAAATTCCTTCAATGCAGGTGATGAAGATTTACTTTCTACACGTGTAATATCATTTCTAATGAACATTGGTTGGTTGACTCAAGATGCTCATATTACATGACTCCTCATCAAGAGTGTTTTTCCACATATGAGAAATACAATGGAGGTAATGTCTACCTTGGGTAAAACAATATATATCCAATTGTTGGGTGGGGAAAGGTATTGTTGTGTTTTAGTGATGGGAGGATTAAAACCTCCATGGTGTTTTGCATATTCATGGATTAGCAAGAGAGTTTATTTTAGTTTCCAAGTTGAATGATTCAAGAATGCTTATGTAACAATTAATAAGAATGGTTGCAAATTGGTGAAAGGAAGATGTGAGGTAGCAAAGAGAACTCATATGAAAACCCATTTAATCTTGATGCCACTACTATTTGGAAGTCCACCTATGTGGCTGAAAACTACAAAAATACATGTATGTTGTGGCACCATAAATTGAACCACATAGTTAAAATGTTTTAAAAATATTATTAATAAAAAAATGTCAAACGATTTATCTTATGCTAATAAGAACTTTGATTTTTATGAGCATTTTGTGTTTGAAAAAATAATAGAGGTTTTTTTCCTTTACAAAGTGTAGCATCATAAATTGTCAACCTTGACAATTTCACACTATATTGACACCCTCTTTCCCCTATAGAATTAAAAATATTAATATTTTTTTCATTTTGAGGCTAGATCAATAAAATATATTTACATCCTCAACGTCTTGACAAATTTCAGTAAAAAACACCCAATCAAGGGTGCCCACACCCCTGACATAAAGATGTCCTATTTTATTTTATTTAAATTTTAGTGTCGATATTTGGAGAATTAAAAATATCCCAAGTTGGCCTATATTCAAAAATATAAATAAGGATGCATATAAACAAGTTTTATTCTCATTTGAACATTAGAAAAGAGATGATTATGAACAAGGAGTTATTATGATCAAATTATGTAGATGTATAGCTATCCTCAACATGCTAGCTACAATAATCAAATGTGTTTTGTGTACTAACCTCTTGGGGGTCTATCAAGAAATCCAAGCATCCATCAATCAACATTTGTGGAAACTCATGGTGTGGACATCACTTTGACAAGGGTTTCATACCAAGGTAATATTATCATTTATCATTTGATTTCAGTCATTATTATTATTAAGCCTCTGCCTAACCTATGGTAATCCCTCTCTACCATCATTATTTGTTGTACATGAAGGTGAAAACACTAAAACAAGGTTTGACTTAGGCAAGTCCCTATACAACATAGCCTTTCCCTCTCTTTTCATGTTTACAAGTCAAATCTAAAGGTTCCATCAACAAATAGTTATAGGAAACACAATGGGTGAAGCCACAATAGTGGTTTACAATTCAAGTGAGGAAGGAAAACTCACAAAAAATGACCCCAAAGCAAAAAAAGTGATTTTGGGGGTTCATACGAACCTACTGGTTCAACCAAACGCATTAGGGGTTCGCTCGAACCAATGTTCGAACGAACCCCTTTAAATTTTGGCCGCCAAAAAATAAAACAAATGCATAGAAAAGGGGGTTTGAGCGAACCCCGTTGAAGAGGTTCAGCCGAACCCTGGTTCGAGCGAACCTCTAGGGGTTCCTCGAACCCCCCTTGCCCCTCATCCCCCTCCTGAGACACAAAAAAAGTCTATTTTTTACACTTTGGAGCTCGGGTTGAGGTTGAAAATGGAGAAGTATTCAGAAACCCTTTTAGAATCAGATAGTCCTCAGAACGAGCTATCCAATGAATATAATTTTTATATGTTTTGATTTTATTGTGTATTTGTTTTTTTAGTTTTTTTAAACATAGGTTCTTCACCAAAAATGAAGGTCTCTGTTCTACACGTGGAAAAATAGTAGATTATCAAAAAAAAAAATTGAAAAATATGAGTGCACTAGATATTGAAGTCCTTGATCCAACAAAAAAAAATTGAATTTCGATATATACAAAAAAAAGTTACGCGTTATACGATCGCGCTATGTCTGAATTGTAATTGGTTTAACTTCAAAACTTGATTAAAGAAAAAATATTCAATAAAAAACTATATAACCAAGTGGAAGCACTAGATATCAGAGTTACAAATCTAAATTCGAAAGAATTAGAATTTTATCCTTCATGGAAAAAAAGTTATGCGTTATGTACGGTGTGCGTCACTTTTTATTCCAGTGTCTGGTTTGGCCAAAAATTGTAAACCACTATTGTGGGATCACCCCAATGCAAACTGTAACACAATATCTAAAATTTGTAGATCCTAAAAAGGTATCCTTTTGGGTCTAGGGAACCCATGTCATTGACCCCCAAATTCAGGCTCAACTTTTGATAGCAGGTTTTTCTTTGTTACCATTTTTTAGATATAGGTTTGTTTCATCAATTTCCATTTTCATCTGTGTGATAAATTATATTTTCAAATCTAAGGTTTATGTCAAAGAGGTTGATTAAATTGCACATCAAAATTCTTCTTGCAACTCAAGAGGACCAAACCCTAGGAGATTGGGTTTCCCTTGTGGCATACCTAATTGGTTTTATGTTCAAATGTTGAGTCAAGTGAAAGAGTTGATCTTAGTTGGATCTAGGATTTGTTTTCCTACTTTGCATTTTGGTGAACTTGACATATCCTATACTTGTAATTTTCTAATTTTTATAGCATGAATTCTTAAAATTGATCAAAAAACCAAATTTATTTGATGATATTGTTATTAATTTACTTTTTTCCAAAATTAAGAATTTTCTCTCTTTGTTCATGAAACATTAGGCACCTTGGTGAATCCAATTTAGATCAAAATTGCAAATATTTTGAATTTAATCGAATAATTTCATATATGATTTTCCTTGTTTACGGCTGAGATCTGAATTATTTCATTGTTAAATTTGAGTTCAATCTTAGGTTTTTTAAATTTATCAAGGTCCATGCACATTTTTATGAAAAACATTTTAAAAAGTAAAGATTTGCATAGAGTTTTTCATTTCAAAAGCTCAAAAAGTGTTATCTTTCAACATTTTCTAGATAAATTCAGTTAGTTACAACATTTTAAAGTTTGAAAATTGTCATTTGAATATATTGAAATTTTTAAAAAACATAAAATTTTATGCATGTGTGTGCTTCACATAGATTACCCATTTTCATGCATTTTTAGAAATTTGTATGCTTTCAGACCTAAACCTATGCAACCTTAGATCCTCTAAAATTGTAATTGATATTTCCAGATTTTTAAATTATTAAAAACTTGCACCTCTATTCTAGGGAATACACTCCCCTAACCAGTGAGTTTGGCATCAATTTTTTTGTGTCAAACCTTGTTTGTGATCTTCGTTCATATATAGTTCATGTTTTTGGTAGCTGGTCCTGAAAATTCCAAATTTTGTTGTGCGGTGCCATTTTGGCCCTAATTTAGCTAATTCAATGCATTAACCCTAAAAAGGACATAAATAAATTTCCTAACAATGAGAACATCATGATGCAAAAGAATAAAATCATTGATACATTTCTTAGTGCCACTTTATATAATATTCATCCTTCAAGTAATCATGTTTGTCCCTCTCACAATATTTCTCCTACTAGTGAGGATATCTTGGCACAAGAGGATGCAAACATTGATAATCATGAAACTAATGTTTTCCCCCCTCCTAATATCTCTCCTACTTGTGAGGATATATTGGCATAAGATGATGTAAACATTAATAATAATGAAACTCATGTTTGTCCCTCTCCCAATATTTCTCTTACTTGTGAGGATATCTTGCCACAAGAGGATGCAATCATCGATAATCTTATGTAAGATCATAAAAAAATAAACTATAAAAATATTATGTAAGATCATAGTAAAATATATATTTTATTCATGATATATTTTTAAAAAATAAGATATATTTTCTATTTATAAAACAATTTTCAATAGATACTCATCACAAAGTATTGAATTGACAGACATTATTGATCATCAAATTGAGGCCCTGTGGTGAACACAAGGGAGTTGGTAATTTGATATTTTATTCAAGAATTAAAAAAAAAACTTCCATATAAATGTTAGATGGTATCACTCTTTAATCATATCATGTGTGTGATCCATTTAATAGTACAAATTAAAATTGTGAAAACTATCAATCAAATCCAAAAATTAAACTCAAGTTTAACAAAATAAATTGTGAAACTTGATATTTTTAATACAAAGTAAGACTCACAGTGAGATATACCTCTCTTATAGAGCAGTGCTCATTTATTTAATCTCCTTCACTTTCCCTTTAATTCAAAATAGGCATTTGATCTAATTGGAACTAGCCAAAACCCAAAGTAAAGATACCTTCTCTCAAGTGGACATTTACCAAGGAATGTATTGGAGAGTCCCTTTTATTTGCTTAATCATCATTATGTTTTTCTTATGGTCTTATTATGTTCTTAATTCTTTTGTGAATAATACGAACTCAACTATTTGTTGATAATTGTATCCTCTCTTTTATACTTTTCTTGTGAATGTAAGACAATGAAATTATAAGATGCTTCAAACAACCTCTCGTCATATTAAAATAAAACCTAATTTCTTTTACTATTTTGGTTTATACCTTTGACATGCGCAAGCCATATTTGGTATGTCCTCTACTAATGGCCACATAATTCTTCCTCAAACGTGCTATAAAAGGGTTCAAATTGATTGTTGTTCCTTGATCTTTAAGGCATGGCCTTGCAAGTCACAACACATCAAATCTCTATCTAATTTAATTGTCAGTGTAACAAATGTCATATCAAATTATAGGCTATTTGTAATGCCATAGTGGCGATGGTATATATGCCATAGAAAAATGGCCCCTTGTCATTTTCATGGCCTTTTAGGTATTGTTTCATGGTGTTCGTCTATTTTGATTTGATTTTATGTTGTGACATGGCCTGAACATGCTTATTTAGGTACTAAAATTCAAAGAATGACGTCTTGTGAAGGTGTTGTAAGAAATTTACATTCTTCTAGACTCTATTAATTACAATTCACCTAAAAATCACCTTTTTATTCATCAACAAGTCCTATTTTGAAGTGTTGTAAAGTCTTGTAACAAGCTTTCATGCTTTTATAGGCATATTTTCACTATTTATCCCTTTCTCAAGCTTTATTTGGCCCCTTTATGCTCTCATATGCTTAATTAAGTGTATTTTTGAGTATTATCCTAACAAACAACATTAAATACAACATATTCCCGACACACATTTTCAGGTCCTAGGTGGGACCCATTCGCCATGGGTGGCGAATGAGTCCCCCTTAGCCCCAAATTCAAAATATTTTAAATTTCCTTTCAGGATTTTATTCAAAAACACTTGATGTCGGCATGTGATGAGGTATGAACGGGTAACTAAGGCACAAGTGTGTATAAATAAGTGATTTTCACCTCATTTCAACCCCCATTCATCAAGTTCACTTATTCACCTATTCATTCAAGCATTCAAGCATTTTGCAACATCAATTCAATCACTATTCAAGCACTTTGAAGCAGCCATTGACATTACTTCAGACTTGCATCATCAAGGGTTTGGTAACTTGATAGCATTTGCATGTTGTTAGTTTATCGTTCCTTTGCATTTCATTATTTTATAAAGGGCTTGATTACCAAAAGTGGGATTTGACCAAGGCAAACCCCTATTCACTAACCCTAAACCATTTTCCCCCTATTGCATGTTTTTGCAGCCTTTTGTGTGTAGATTTAAAAAGCTTTTTGGTGTTGAAGATTGGTTTACAAGTCAACTAGGTGCTTCAAGTCAACTCAAGTCTATTTCAAGCTTGGAGAAGGTTTTCTGTCTATTTCCTATAGAATTGACTTCGACAACCCGACAAGCAGTGATTTCCAGATCTGGTGTTGTTGAGTTGTCTCCTGATTTTTTAGAAATTTGGGAGAGGACTAATTCGCCACCTGTGGTGAATGAGTCCCACCTTAGGAATGAAAATATGAATTTTGTCAGATTCTAGATCTCGACAGATAGAAACTTGTTCCCGACAGTTTTTCACCTGGAGGAGGACTGATTTGCCACCCTGGGTGAATGAGTCCCACTGTGAAAAATCAATGATTTCAATTAGCATCCACAACATTCTAGATTCATCATACTTCACCCAGGTGCACTTTGATTTAACTCATTTCTTTTTGTTCTGCATATTTTCTTCATTTACTTCATTGTTTGCATATCACAATGTGCTCTCAAACATAGCTTTAATTTCACTTTTACATTCATATTCATTCAATTAGATCAGTCAATTGCATTTAGTTAACTTCATTTAGGTTAGACAACATTGCACATAACATAATTTGAATGAACCATTAACAATTTTTCTCCAATCTCTCTCCTTTAAGGTGAAAAACCCTAGAAGAGCAATAGTAGCCCATAGGAGCCAAAAATCAATGGTTCAGTATCACATCACAAGCACTCCATATAATATGATTGTACAAATTAAGTATAGTTGGATTTTAAGCTTGTCATGTCTTCTCTTATCTCGATGATGAGCTCAAATTAATATCATGTCAAGTCCTCAAATATCATACAGATGAATTTAATTCTTGAATGAAGTGTGAATATGGTACGAGTCTTCTAAAGATTGGTACACTTTTTTTTTTCTACTTGATAAGTAGGAGACATTTTACACAATGGGGTTGCAAGCTAAGTGGGCTTAACCTTGGGGAGAACTCCATGGTTAAGTGCACTTGAGCTGGAGTAGTATTGGGATGGGTGACCTCCCAAGAAGGTCTAGTGCTTCACCTCTTTGAGCATCACCTAGACGCAATGAGTGCTAAGTGGATCGTTCATTATCATGAGAGATGGGTTCTTGTTAACCTCTACTCATGAAACATGGGTCAATGAGTTTGACTCGTATAACTACATGGTTGAATCCTGATAGTAATATCATAATTTGTTCTACTTTCCAAAGTGATTTGGTTTTGTAATCAAATTTGGTTTTAAATGCAATTTTAATTCTAGTGTAAGAGAAAATGAGGAAGCATTGATGATTTTATAGAAAAAAAAGAAGAAAAACTAGAATAATTTATCATTTCTCCATGCGTGTAATGTTTCTTGGTCATTCTAACCATAATTTTTTATAGATTGTCCTAATATTTTCTAGTGGACAGAGTGGTTCACATGGAATGCTATGTGTCTACCAACTTAGGTTTGAGAATTAGGGTTTACATATTACTTTCAATATTCTTTTGTCTCCCTATCTTTACTTTCCTTGAAACAAGCTTCTTATCACTTAAAGAGGTCTCAAATCCCAAGAATAGATCTCTATTTTTCATGATTGGGAGTAAAATAATTATTGATGGTCATGTTTGATGGTAAAAATGTCATCACATCTCAACTAGTTTTAGTATTAAAAGTTGGAGGTATTATAAAATAGATGGGTAATTATACCAAAGGGATTTCTTATTTTAATTTCATCAAAATTATTTTTCAATCAATGGTGAATAGTTTCAAACAAGATATGCAAGACGATGTAAATGATCATGACTGTTTCTTCTTGCCAAATTTTGCTTATTATTTTTCCTGCTATTTTTCACGTTTGTCATTTTCGGGCTCCAAACTTTGCCCACTTTAATTTTCTCGATGTCGTCTGCTTTGATTGGTTTTGTTCATAAATACATTAACATTGGCATCCTTAACATTGATTCTCGTTGATACTATAGTTGATAATAATAACCACATTATTCTTGACATTTTTTCACTATCACTGTAGTGGCATTAGTATTAATCAACATGTGTTATACTAAAGACAATCTATGTATTATTATACCTACATGTCTAATGATATTTTCCAGTATAACAATTAAATTCTTATTTTTATCACCATAACAAAATTAATTTATTTAAGAATAGAGTACATCCATAATACCAACTTACCTTTCACAATTAAGATTTATATGTTATTTTCAATATGCTTTTCTCTCCTATCTTTACTTTCATTGAATCAAACTTGTCATCACTCAAAGAGGTCTCAAATCTCGAGAATAGACCTCTATTTTTCATTAAATTGCAAGACAATTATCGAGGGTCATGTGTGGTGGCAACAAAGCCATGCCACCTCAACTAGTTTTAATATTAAAGGTTATTGGTACTATAAAATATATGGGTAATTTGAACCCATGGAATCATGAGTTCGATCCTCCTCTATCACACACATATACATATATTCTCATATTGTTTCATCAAATTCATCCATCTTTTTTTTTCTCACGAACAATGAATGTGCTCAAATTAATTTCTTATATTATCTATTCCCCACCTCCTTTACAAATGAATAAATTCCCATCAATAACTCCACCCTTTTCCCTATGATGAGTTGCCCTATTTCTATGATTGTTGTGAATGCTTACTTTCCCATTGAAAGCATTTATTTGGTCTAGCTTCCTCTAATCCATCAAATGCCAATTCCAACTAAGATTTGGGTTTTTTGTGAGGCATGATCCATGGCATCATCATTTCAAGCCATATATTAAAGTTTGTGGAAAAACATTAGATGGGATAGAAATACACTATCACAAATTAGATCATGATTTAGAGTATCACATTTATTTGTACTAAAATTAATTTATAACATAGGTGGTAGGGCCCTACCATATTGTGTAAGACACTTACAATTTTATATAATTACATCAAGGTTCAATCTAAATAGCTTTGGTCTAGGAGGATTCAATCAAATCAAGTTCAATAAAAATCCCTTCAATTAAAACCCACTTATGTAGCCGCCTTGTTTGTGGTAGTCTTTATTAAAACAATAAAATTATCATGTTTGTAGAGGTTAAACACAATCAACTAAAGATAAAAGTTTACTTATTTGTAGCCCTTAGAATCATCTTTTCAAATATTATAATACATGATATAGAATTTTACATTTTAAACATTTAATTAATTTCTAATTAAGATAGGTCTATTGCAATAAATAAATAAACATATTTGAGATAGAAAAACTTGCAAATTAGGTCCATTTTTTTAAAAAAGTTACACTACACTTAGGATCATTAAAAAGATATATGTTTGAAATGTCAAAAATTGTCACCCCTATGTTTTATGATAGAACAAAATTTTTCTCCAAGTTTCACTCAAGGAAACCTTAGAGATCTCAATCCAAGGATAGAATGAGGGAAAGAGATACGCAATAAGGTGTCCTAAGGTATGATTAAAGACTAAAGAGGAGTTCACCACCAAGCTAGGACTTTGAAAGACAAGGAATGTAAGTGATATGCAAGGCTTAAACAAATGACCTAGAAATGAGTTCAAATCAAAATGGTAAACTGGAAAAGTAAAAAGGTGCACCTAGAAACTAAAGAGGCTTGAATGAGGGTCCAAAATCCTAGAAATGATAAATTTTGAAGCAAAATAGGACTCATACACCATTAGGGGTGATTTAGTCCTAGTTTAGGGTTTTGGGAAAAAATTGGAATTTGGAATTGTTGAATTAGGATCTAGAAAAAAAGTCTTAAAATAGGTATACTGGGACTCATATGCCACAAGTGGTGATTTTGTCCCAGTATCAAGGTTGGTTAGAAACTCTGATATCCTCTAATGCTCTCTTGTAGCTTCCCTCTTGTCAAATCTCTAGTTCTGAAAAACTGAATTGCAACCCGTAGGTGACTTTTCGTGATCTTGCAAGTAAGTTGACAACTTTGAAAACTTGACAACTTTTCTCCAATCCTTCTCTTCAATGGGTGTTCAACCTAGATCTACAAATTAGACATCAAAGAGGGGGGAAAATGTTTTTTTTTAGTGGATAAGGGCTTCCCTTGGTCAAACCTCGTTTTGGTAACCAAACCTTGAAATCAAATCAAATAGAATGGAGGAATGATGAATGAACAAATATGCAATGTTACAACTCACCAAACCATTGAAAAAAATGTTGCAATCTTGTAAGTAATGGCTAGCATGAATGTGGATCTTGACTCTTTCTTGTATGTTATGGAGCTTGACTTGAATGCTTGCTTGAATCATAAAAACCCTACATCACAAATGTTAGCTCAAAAACAAATATGATGCATGATGACTTTGACATGATGCTTGATACTTGAATAGTGTTCCAAAATACTTGATAATTACTCTTGAATGCTCTTGAATGCTAGAATGTTTGATCTCTAGGTGACCTATAAACTTGATAGGAGAAAATGAGTGAAATAAACTTGTATTTATACTTGTTTATGCCAAATTTCTCAAAATTACAACACTACAAGTTGACATTAGATCCAAGAGAATAAAATCCTGCCAAGAATTTGAATTCAAATTAGGTCTAAGCTAAGCGGTACTCATATGGTAGTTGGGGCATATGAGTCCCATTAGACTAAGCTTGGGACACATTTTTCAAGAAAGGTTTAATTTCATGTTAAATTCAGATCTAGGCCCCGAAACTTAGGTTGGACCCATATGCTCAAGGTGGCGTATGAGTCCTAGATCACTAAATCTGGACCATACAATCCAAAATCACTAAATTCATATTTTTCAATTGATGTATGTTCGGATTATCCTCAGAAACATGCATTAATTAAGGCTTGTGGATTAAAAATAAGGGATAAAGAAGCCTAAGTTTTAGCAAGGAGGTCCCAAACAAGTGTGAAAATGTAAAGAATGACATTTTTCTACACTACAATGTTTTTTTGTAAAACACAAATCTATATTTTTTAACACCAATTAAAATTTTATTAGTAATAATTAAAATATTCAATAAAGATAATACTTTTATTTGAGGCTCTTGAAATGCTCCACTCCATTTCTGCATCTACGCATTTTGTACCTAGAGGTGATGGTGCCTCGGGCAATTGATGTCCAATGGTGGGCGAATTTGACTCCAGGGATTCCTTGCACATGGGCCATGGAAAAATTTATGAATCCAAGTTAGATTACAAGAAAGCTTTGAACAGTGGTGCTAGGTTTTGCGGCGCGAGCAGAACAAATGGTGGGTCGCTTGGAAAAAATATCTCCTCGGGTAAACTCTACTGTGCTACTGCTTCTTCTGCTTTTCCAATGAAGGAGGACTCTTGGCTGCATGGAGATCATGGTGGGAGGGAGCACACTATAATGAAGACAAAAATAGTAGATGGAAAACCCATGCTCGGTGATTTTTGAAATGGGGTGGGGCATTCACCAAAGGTGCGTGATGAGGGTTGGTTCCTGAATGAGGATGATGCTCACAAATAGGGGTTTTCAAATTTGACTTGGAAAATTGTGAAGGAAATGATGGGTTTGTATCAATGCGAAATAGAAGGTAAACAATCCTAGCGGCCACTTCCATATGCCTGTAACCCCCCAACAGTGGTCTTGGGTGAGGATATTTGCAATGAGGTTGTCAAAAATGAGATATATTTCTCTGAGTTGGGCTTGATTGAAAGATTCAAAGGTTTCTAGCCAAGCCTCGCTACGTTGCATCAGTGGATCACCAAAACATGGCACCCCATTTTGGATGGTGATGTAGAGATTTATCCTTGTGCGCGAGGATTTTTTGTGGTCCTATTTGAGAGTGATCAAGATAGGAACACAATATTATGTGATTACCAATGAAGTTTTGACCAACACTTTCTTATGTTGAAGTTGTGGCACCCCTCTTTCAATCCTCTTACTAATTATTTTGCTGCTACTCCAACTTGGGTAAGATTTCCAAACCTTCCACTGCAATTCTAGTTTTATACTTGCTTTGAATCCATTGGAAATTAATTAGGGAAGTTATTGGGGGCTGATGAGAACTCATCAAACTACATGTTCACAACCTATGCTCGCATTATGGTGGAGTTGGACAACTCCAAGGCACTCGTGGCTAAGTTAACTCTAAAAATTGTCGATAGAACCTAGGTTCAACCATTATATTATGAGGGTTTACCATTTCATTATCATAGATGTTTCAATACTGGACATATTGCTGCTCATTTTTCTAAGCGGAGAAGTGACAACCAAGCCACATAGTGGAAAGACATTTCACCTGAGCATTATTCAGTAGAACAAGAAGGGTTGCTCAAGGAAGATTTATCCATCGATGATACCCCAACAGGAAGGGCTGATGCTCAGAAGTCACCACCATTACCAAAGGTAAAGGAAAAAAAGACCCCCTCCCCAAGGAGGAAAAACACATGTGGAAGTCAAGAAGCCAAAATCAGGCGATGTGGTGGCTGATATGGTAGAAAGTGTATTGACCTTGGGCTTTGTGGGGAAACAAAATCTCCCTCAATAGGAAGAAAAAGAACTACAACTAGGTGAAAAGGTCATTGTGGGAGCTAAGGATACAAAGGGAAATTGGACCATGGTTCAAAGAAAAAGGAAGAAAAATGATGTACCACTCAACATGCAGCTTCATTCCCATTCCACACAGAGGAAAAATGCATAGCAACAATGTATGCAGGGGTGTATGGGTGTTTCTCTCTAAAACGCTAATGTATGGGATAGGCGCTAAAGATATCAAAATGTAAAATTATTTTTGAAAATCAATAAAATGGGTGTTGCCCCTTAGCAGCTATTTACCGATCAAAAAAAAAATCAATAAAGATTATAAAAAATATCCAAGCACTAGATATTGTAGTTAGTGATCTAATTCCAAGAAATTGTGAAAATATTTTACTCTTGTAAATGTTATGTGTTATTGTAAAATATCACTCATGATAAAAGAATAGAAGAATTAATATTATTACTGAAAACTAACAAAAAATGATAGATTTTTTTTTTCATTTTTTAAAAATCTACAATTATAGTGACACAAATCACTAGTTTGCATCATATATAAATGCTTGATAATTTGATTTGATATAATTAACAAAATATGAAAAATGCTAAAAAATATTGATTTTTGTGGCTCAATAATATTGACAAGTGACTATTGTTCTTTCACCCACCAACATACACACTAGTACAAGATTTTCATGTTACTCTTTTGTATATCATATAGAGGCTAGTTGTCTAAGCTTGAGATTGCATTGTTATATTTTTTCCTTTTGATACCAATGATGATAATACATAGTGAGAACATCATATACAAGAGCTTGAGATACTCAATGAATGAAGAGTAAAGACATTAGATAACATATGAGTATATTAGGGAAACATATGAATTTATGCATAATAAAGGAATAATCCAAGGAGACTTCCAATTAGGTAATTTGGTACTTCAAGTGAACCCTTAAAATTATATTACAAGAAACAAAATCTATGAAAAATTCTAACCTATCTAGATAGGATCATTTAATATTACATCCTCATTTGGCACATGTATGTGTGCTTTATCCCCTCTAATAGAAAAATAGTGAAAGAATATTGACATTATGCACATACAATATACTATTGTTGATTTCACTATACATGAGGGCAGTTATTCATAGATCATTATCTTTATTCACCCTATACTATTATTGTGATCTTCATAATGTTATCCTACCCATACAAGGTAATTAGCTCTTCATGTATTTTCATGATTATATCTTATGCATTTATCATTATATGGATATCCATCAACATGACTACTTATTTGTGATCTCTTTGCACAATATTTATCTAGCTATAGAGGGGCATACTAAATTATCACCTAGGTTGATATATATCAATTATGATCTTGATTATGCCCATTACACTATTTTTGTTGCATTGCATTATCCTACCCATGTCGAGTCTATCACTTTTGCACATGCTCTCATGGCCACATCTTATGTAAATACATTTGCATTCCTACTAATATTATACAAGCCATATCATCATATTATGGGGTGTTACACTATGAATAACCTATCTTATTATGTGCTTGTAACATTTTTATCATGTACTAAGACTCACATTGGGGACACCATAAACTCCCTTGTACAATCTTAGATTATATTTCAACTAGGGACTTATTTCCTTTGATCAATATATCATCTCATGGACTTGCATACCACATTGGGGGCATATATTCCTAGAGGAGTTCCTTTTATACTTACATGAGTGTTTTTGGACATTAAGGTTACATCAAAAAAATTATTTTCTATCCTTAGGGAAATTTTATATTCTTGAAAGGTATAATTTTGTTACTTCTATGCTTGGGAGATATAATAACAAACTTTACTCACTCTCATTCAAGGAAAACCCTAGAGATCTCAATCTAAAGTATGCAAAGAAGAAAAAATATTGTAATAGGGTTGTCCTAGGGTCTAATTGTAAACTAATGAGGAGTTCACCACCAAGCTAGGGCTTGAAAAGACTAATGAAATGAAATACCTAATGCTCAAACCTAATGTAATGAAAACTTTCACTAAATGACCTAAATATGCATGTAAAACATAATAATAAGCTGAGAGATGAAAGGTGGGCACTTGGAAACTTGAAGAGGACTAGAATGAGCTTTGAAACACTAAAAATATTGAAATTTTGGAACATTGGGAATCATACACCGGTTTTGACTTATTAGTCCCAGACTAGGGTTTCTCGTCTGGAACAAGTTTCTGGCAGTGTAGAATCAAGATCTGCAAAAATATGGAAAAATTCCTGTAGTGGGACTCATACGCCACTTTTGGCGTATCAATCCCGTTCCACTTTTTAGGGAATTCAAAGTTTAGATCTATGCTCCAATATATGTTCTTCCCTTCCAAACAAATTTTTGTGTCTGAACCTATAAAAATACTTGCAAAAAAAAAGACTTGATTTGCTTATGGGGGATTTGCCTCGATCAAACCCCTAGTTTGGTAATTAAACCTTGATAGGAAAAATGAAACATGAATGTAAATAGGAAAGTAAAACCTAAGTTCCTTAAGTGTTTCCAAGATTAGGAAATCTAAAATGTAATGCAACCTTATTCTAATGTGCTAGAATGAGATGCATGAATGAAACATGAAGATGAATGACTCACTTTGAGAGATCTCTAATCACCCCAAATGAGCCCTAATAATGCTTGTACCTTCCTTAGGCTGAACATAGAGTGACAATGGAGGATGGAATCACTTAGGAAACAAGTCATTAGGCTTGGATTGATGGCTAGTTATATCTCCCCAACCTAGAATCCATCATGATTCTCCATAGGCAACCATAATCAACCCTTGACAATGCTAGATATTGAATGAAAGCAAGCTTGAAGACCTACAAAAACACTTTAATGCTGCTCCAAGACTTCAACTTTGCTTTCTCTTGAAACTTGAATGCTCTTGTGAAAGAATTCTTGAAGACTTTGAATGCTTGGATCTTGAAATTGCTCTTATAAATGCTTGCTTAGATGAAATAATGACTTAGAAGCTTGCTTATATAGGAATTCACTCCTAATTTACCATTATTTAGATCTCAAAATCCGATATCAACCAAAAAATTGAATTAAAAAGTTGAATTTCCTGCTCAAACCCTAAAAAAGCCCCAAATGGGACTCATACGCCACCTCTGGCATATGGGTCCCACCTAGAGGGACTCATATGCCCAAGGTGGCATATGAGTCCCACCATAGATTTTTGGGGTGGGTTGTTAGAAATTTAAGTATTTTTGATGATTTTTTTTGGGTTTTAGTTGAAATAAGCCTCGAGATCTAGAATAAGGGGTCTTAGGGGCCTATTAATGATGACTTAAAGGGGTATTTAATGCAAGGGTGCTAAAACAAGTCCAAATTAAGTGTGAAATTCTACTATTTTCAAGAGCGTACAATTTTCTACACTACAATTCCTTCACACTTATGTCCATCCCATTTTCTTACCATGCTTAGCTTTTCACATGTCTTATATAATATGTCCAAAATGGTATTCTTAAGTGGCTCCTCGACTAGTTGGTCACTGTGAAAGAAAGAATCCAAACTCTAGAAAATATGGTGCTGCAACAGTAGGTTTCATAGCAGGGGGAGGTGAAGGAAAAAGGCCATTAGGAAATATCTATTGGAATAGTATAATTGAAAGGATACAAAAGAAGCTAGTTAGGTGGAAAGGTGAGATCCTTAGTCAAGTCGGTAAACTTCAACTCCTTAAAGCTTCCCTTCAAAATATTCCTATGTATTTTCTTTTCTTATTTAAGATACTTGCCTTCATAGCCAATAAAATTGAGTAGATTCAGAGGAAATTCCATTAGATAGGGACTAAAGAAAAGTCAAGGATAGCTTTGGTTAGTTGGGAAAAAGTTTGTATGCCAAAAATGTATCTAGAGGTCTTGGTATTAGAAGGCTAAATTTTTTAATAAGGCTCTTCTTGCTAATATAGGATGAAACTTTCTAGGAGTTAAAGATTGTGTTGATATTTTGAAAGACAAATATCTTGGTAATGAGGATTAGGGGAATAAATGCTATACTCTAATTTTCCAAATGGTTTAACTATCTTGAATAACTTAGTTAAAATAAGGAATATAATAAAATAAGGGATTAGAAGGAGAGTGGGAAATGGTCTTGAAGAGAACTTTTTTGGAGGATATTTGGAACTAAGGTCCCGCTCTTTCTTCTTTTAATTGACGAAATCAAATAAAGGAGAAGCTCATTTATGTTAATGACAAGTATCTCAATGGTTATATTCACTAGGGATGTGACACCCCGAGCTAGAATTTTTGGTAATAGCTAATGGGGGGAAGGATTTTAAGGGGAGGTAGACAACAAATATGGGATGTTGATATTCAATTGTTAATAAATCAGATAGGTCAAAGCATATTTTTTTCTTAGAATAAGGAGGATGATTGGATTTGGGCCAGACTTTCTTCTGGGTTATTCTCGGCGAAATCTACTTATGTAATGATGAAACAACCTCTTGTTCCTCCTATCAACTTTGATGGAAACATGTGTGGAATCCAAACTTATTCCTAAAATAATTTTTTTCTGGTGGGTTGTAGTTCATGGTAATATTCTAACCATTGACAAACTTAATAGAAGAGGATTCCAATTTATTAATAGATGCTCTCTATGGTATGAGGATGTTGAGAACATAGATCATTTGTTCTTATACTGCTCATTTTTTAGGGGTTTGGAATCAAGTCTTAAGGAATCTTCTAGTTGATTGCGTCTTTCCTTAATCCATAAAAGGCTTTGTGATTAATTGGAAGATTTTTCCTTTCTCTCATGCTATTATTGTAGACCCATGGAGACAAATCCCTCCTTTTGTCTCTTGGGGGCTGTGGAAAGAAAGAAACAACATAATCTTTAGAGACCAAAAGAGAAACAACATGGAGGTCTTTATGAGTATTAAACAACAAGTGCAAGATAACATAAATATTGCACATTATGGGTTTTTCAAATCAGTGCCTTCTTATGGAGAGCTTAAATTAAAATAAATATGGGGGATCAAGAAATAATTAACAAGGATAAAGGTAGAAGAAAAACCAAATGGATCCCTCCTAAGGAAGGATGGATAAAATTGAATTTTTATGGATGTCCTAAACACAATCCAAGTTTGGCTATTGAAGGAGTGATTAGAAATCACAAAGGTTTCACCAAGAATTTAGGTATCTGTTCTAGTAATTTGGACAAAGCTACTGCTACTTGGTGGGTGGTTAAGAGGTTAAAAGAGAGAGGCTTTAGCAAAGTCATTAAGAAGAATATTCTAAGCTAATTATTGATATTTTGAAAGGAGATTTTTCTATGCCCTTGATGATAAGAGATATGATGTAAGACTATAAAAATTAGATTGGGGAATTCCTTGAAACCAAGATAATCCACACTTATAGGGAAGGTAATATAGTTGTTGATGTTGCTTCTAATGAAGGCATTTCTTTCCCTGATTGGTTTAGTTGGGAGTTTAGTCAAATTATTCCTAAAATAAAAGATTATTTCCAATGAAAGGTTGGCTACTAGAAATGGTTTTAATATTAATAATAATGATTCTTAATTAGGAAGATATCTCTAGAAGAAAAAGACGAAAGGATGTTAATAGAATGGCTAAAAATAATAAAGGTGTTAATCCTTTACACGTCAATGGAAGGGATAAAAATAATGTTATCATAGAGAAGTATGATATTATTATTGGTCAAAAAGAGATGGAGTTTGGTTATTGCAAAAGAGTTTCAAATTTAGAAATTGTAAGCTCTACCTTTGAGAAAAAAGGGGTGTCCTTATAATCACTCCTTTTAAGGACAAGAAACATTTGTTATTGCATCCTTCAAATCCCTTTAATACATTAGAAATATATATCAGTATGAATATGAATGACATTGTAATTGTTAACATGATTCCTACGTCTGTTCTCATCCCATCGAGGATTGTCAATATGAATGAGTTTAAAATATATACATGCATGGGGTCCAATACACATTATAAGACCTACACAAATAAGGACCCATAGTGGTATGCATGTGGATCAATAAAGATAAATTTTAACATGAATAAAACACCATATTATTCCTAAACAATGATCCAATATTTAATGAAAAATATTTAGTTTCTATTTGTTTATAAAATAAATATAGACTGACAACCATACAAGTTGGATTGTACTCAAAGTACTTCTAACATATCACAGACAAAATCATTGGTGCTCATAAAAGAGTTATAGGGTAAAAAAAAAAAAGTTATAGGGTAAAAGTATACCCAAAAATACGTAAAAATAGAAACCCAACTATCGCACTGACATAAGACTCCCTAAAAATAATGGGAACCTACATATGTCAAAATAGAACTGCCATGTCAACACCATACAAACCCATATGTCCCATCTTTAATTCATAATATAACTTATTATAACCAAGTTTCCTACAAGTACATAACCCCTTTAACATGTATAGGCATCTATTTTTCTCATCTAATGTGACTCCTTCAACACTTAAAGGCATTCGTCTATTCCATCTCACTAGATGAACCACACACCTACTGGTCACTTCACCTTCGCACCCACCTATATCAACAAAAATAAGCTATAACATCACCATTATTCCTATAAAAATAAATGGAAACAAAGACAAACATTCCACCAAACCAATAAACTCGCAATTTAATGGCCAAAACATATAAAATCTACAAGTTATATGTCATTCAAATTTTAAATTTGAAATAGGATAGGAATTTAATTCGCCATACCAAGCAAGCATGCAACAAATCATAATAATTCCTAATTAAAATAGGCATGAAATACTTATAGACTTACCTTATTCTGGAGTGAGTGACATAAGAAAAAGAGGATTCACCAGCACAAAATTGAGAGACATAAGAAGAAGAGGAGGAGGCGGCACAAAATTGAGACTACCAACTTCATATTGTTCTAGGTATTCCTCTACACACATTATATTGAGATTATTTATATTATTTATGCCTTCTAATGTGTTTCCATTTTATAGAATGTAAGAGTAGTCCCCAGTTTGTCGTTCATGTACATGTCTATAGTATACAAGCCTATTAGATATGAGATTTGTTAGTGAAAGGAAGAATTTTGTTGCTCTTCTATGTTAGGGAGATGGAACAATAAAATTCAAACACTCTCATTCAAGAACAAACCCTAGAGATCTCAACCTCAAGTGTGCAAAGGAGAAAGAGATCTTGCAATAGGGATGTCCTAGGGTCTGGTTGTAAACTAATGAGGGGTTCACCACCAAGATAGGGCTTGGAAATACAAATGCAATGTAAGATACATAATGCTTAACCCTAATATGATGCAATCTTTAACTAGATGACCTAAAAATGCATGTAAAACAAAACAAAAAGCTATAAGATGAAATGTGTGCACCTAGAAATCTGAAGAAGACTGAATGAAGGCCTGAAATGTTAAAAATCCTACTTTTAAAGCCTCTTGGGACTCATGCCAGTTTGGGCGATTTAGTCCCAAATCTGGGTTTTTGTACAAAAAGTAAAATATGGAAAATGGGTGTTTGAAATTGCAAAAACTTGGAAAATGATCTAAACTAGGATTCATACGCTAGAACTAGTGTAGCAGTCTAGTTAGGTTTTTTGAAGCTTTAAAGTCTGAATCTGGTCTTCAAGGTCTACTTTGTGCTTCCCAATTGATTTTCTAATTCGAAACCCTGATTTACAACTTGTAGAATTCTTCCAAGTATCTCCAATGCAAGGTAACAACTTTGACGACTTTGATAACTTCCTCCAAACTTTCTCTTCAATGTGTCTTCAACCTAAACCTACAAATCACATACTAAAGAGAGGGAAAAATGTTGTTTTGTTAGTGAATAGGGGTTTTCCTTGGTCAAACCTCGTTTTGGTAATCAAACCTTAAGATGAAGTGTAATATGAATGGAGAATAATGAATGAACAAAATAAGATGTTGCAACTCACCAAACCCTAGCAATAAAGTGTTGCAAACATGTATGAGATGGCTCCAATAGATGTAGATCTTGAATCTTGCTTGAATAGGATAGATCTTGAATGAAATTCTAGCTTGAATCATAAAACCCTACATCACAATTGTTAGCTCCAAAACAAACATGATGCTTGATGCTTGAATAATGCTCTAAAATGATTGATAATCTACCCTTGAATGTTCTTGAATTCTCTTGTAAACACTTTAATGCTCTTGTGAACTCAAACTTGCTATATGCATGAATACTTGAATGCTTGGGGTGAAAATGAGTGAAAGAACTTTGTATTTATACTTAATTATGCAAAAATTCCTGAAATTACAACACTACAAGCCAACATCATATCTAGGAGGATAAAATCCCACCAATAATTTTAATTAATTTTGATTTTGGGCCACATGGGACTCATACACCCAAGGTGGCGTATGAGTCCCATTAGGCATAATTTATGGGACCAATTTCAAAAATGCTTAGAAAGGTGTAAAATCAGGATCCGGGTCCAAAACCCTAAGTGGGGTTGATACGCCCAAGGTGGCGTATGAGTCCTAGACCACCAAATCTAGGCCAAACAACCTAAAAACACCTAAATTATTATTGGATGTTGATTTGTGTTGGGATTATCCTCGAAAAGATGCATTAAATGAGGCTTGTGGATGTAAAATAAGGCCAATTAAAGCATAAAGAAGCCAAATTATTAATGACAACCCTAGAAAAGTGTGAAAGTGTGTTACAACACTTCACAACACTTTAAATAAGACATGATTAAGTTTATTTAGTTCACAAGGGCCCAAGACCTAAAGTGAGTGTGTTAAACACATTACAACACTAAGTCAAGGAAACATTTAGCTCAATTTTATAAGGAGGGCCCAAACAAGTGTGAAAATGTCACTGACGACATTTTTCAACACTACAATTAGACTCTTACTATTTTTCATCCCTATCCTTTATATCGTTCTTCATTATAGTCATACGTTAACACTTGTGTATCCCTTCTATACAATGTAAGTGTAGTTCCCAGTTTGTTATGCATGAGTATTTGTATACTATACATACCTATCAGATATGATATTTATTAAACTCTCACTTACTATTTTTCATCTCTTTTCCTTATATTGTTCTTTGGTAGAGCCATAGGTTAACACTGGTGTTTCCCTTGTATACAATGTAAGTGTAGTTCCCAATTTATTTTGTGTGAGTATATGTATATTGTACATCCCCATTAGATATGAGATTTTTTAAACTCTAACTTACTATTTTTCATCCCTTTTGATTTAATTTGTCATTCATTACAATTTGAAACATAGGAAAATAGGGTTTTTTATAAAGGGAGGGTTCACCAATTTAAAATGTAGACCCATTTCACTTTATTTCATTAGGAAATGAGATCCACAAAAATAATTGACTTACAACCCTTAGTTGAGTCAACTCAATGAGGGAATCTATTGATTTCCTTATGCTTAGGATGAGGGTTTAAGCCTGAACAACACTTTTGGGAGAAAAACTAAAAATATGAAATCTACTCAATTATGCCAACTCAAACTTGAAACAAAATTATAAAGCTCAATACTAACAGAAACACCAAACATTATGTAGATCTGAGAAGGGAAGTGCATTTTTTATTTCAATTTTGGGAATAATGAACTAAATCAAATGTTTTCCTCTTCTATGAAATTAAAAGATGATCTTCCTAATAAGAATGTTGAACTTGGTACGTGTCCTAGTTTGGCACTTGATGTTGTCCCTTTGGATAGTTTTCCTCCTTCCGCATATAGTGAACAAGATTGGGATGCAGACGACTTGCTATAGGTTGACTTGCATGTGCCTTGCTAGTATTTTTCTTTGTTTTCTTTTTCATGTTTCTTTATGTGATTTCATGTGTGTAATGTGATCCCCTGTATTGTTTTGTTTGATGTATCTCTCTTCATGTGGATTCCTCTATATGTAGATCTACATTCTTCTCTATGTCATAAACATTTAGCTTTTCATTTGTCTTGTCTTTTCCTTTTTGGGATGACACAAGGTGTCGAGACATTTAGGTCTCTTCTATGTTGACCTGAAAGCTTTTTCTTTTTTTTCACTCCCTATTTGTCATTCTTCTTGTTCTATGAGTATTTGGGGAATGATGATGTTTTCGAGCTCTATACTCACATTGTAGCAAAGATATACTGACCCAGAATACGTGGATCCCTTACATGTTTGGGATTTCACTTTGGGGGAAACCCCTTTACATGATGTAGATTCATTTGGAAACATATGACTTGGCATAGGGCTTTCCAAGTAAGCTCTCAAGTCTTCTATTACTTTAAAGTTATTTCTCACAATAATGGTGTTAGAAATTCCTTTAAAGTGGGGGCATACATCGGTGCCCCCACATTATTTGTTTGATTTTCTTACTTCTTGTGATGCGTTCTTTTCTTGGTGGTATCATTGGATTTGACGTCCTCTGAGAGTGTGATATCTCTTAGTGTAAAAATTTCCTCTTAGTGGTGATGCTACACGTTGCATTCCCTAAGTTGCAAAACTTTTATCTTGGACTTGTCCTCTCTTGGAGACATTAGGCATGATGATCTCTAAGAAGAAGAAAAAACCATATATAATGTTCATAAGTGTTTAGCATGGTCCTTCTCAACATCAAATTATCACCTGTCTCTGCTTCCACTTCTATCAAGGGTTCTTCTCCTTCTTCTTCTCAAGTCACTGTTTCTCTCTTGGGGTTTTGAGGGCAATCTATAGTTGTATGGGCTTCAATACTTGAATAAAACACATCAAAGGTTTCTAACCCCTATTAAGTTGGTGTCCTTGTCCTCTACCTCTTAAGCCACATCTCCCTTGGAAGTTTGGATTCACATTATCCTCTAGCTCTTCTTAATTGGTTAATTACTTCCTTTCCCTCTATTTGAATTTCTACCACCTCTTTTACTGGCCACTTTTATGAACCTATTCAAAATTTCCTTTGTTTTTAAGGCTAATTGATATGCTTCATCCAAAGTATTCAATTTGAGTAGGGCTAATTCATTTTGGAGTTGGAATTTTGTCCCATTATTGTATCTAGCCATGGCATGGTCATCATCTTCTTACAAATTAGATATGAATTCAAACTTTAAATTTTTCAAACATCTTTGGCCATTGTTTGATTTTTTTCTTTTTTCTTAACTTCTTTAATTTTTTGGAGATTCTCCCACCAAAGAACAACATAAGAATTCATCTTAGATGTTGCAACTTTGACACTTTATGGATCAATTTCCTCGATTCCTTCCATTTCATAGTAATTTTCTAAATCTTGAATCCAATCCAAGGACTCCTTTGAATTTAATTCACCTTTAAAATTAGGGATCTGAACCTTAGCTTTGGCCTCTTGTTTGGAAAAATCCTCATTAATTCTTTCCATGAGATCTATGATTGTTACTTATCCCCTTTGAACTTCTTGATCTTCCTCAAAATCCTCATGAATCAACCGAGCCTTGAGGACCTACAACCTTCTAAGTAATTCGTCACTTGCACTACCTCTCCATGTAGCATTCCTCCTACATCTTCTACCCCTAGCCACATGAGCTCCCCATTGTGCCATTCAAGTTTTTGGTTTGATATCAAAGATGATGCATCACAATCTTTAAGAACTTGCAAATTAAACCACAATAATGTACTTTGTTTTTCCTTTCTCTTGAGTAGATAAAATAATTTCAACAACAGAGTCATAAAGGCGCATATAATTCCACTCATATAGTCAATAGAAATGTATATATTCAATAGTTCTCATATTATATTAATAGCTAAAAAATTACAAACAACAACATCATTGGAAAACCTAAAAAAGATTGACCTATCAACAAGAAGTTTCCCTATTCTTGAGTCCCCTTAGAACTCTTAAAAATTATGTTCATCATTTTCTCCTTGATTGAATCTCTGATCCTACAAATATTCCCCTAACTACTCAACTCACTAGAAATTTCCCCTAAAAAAATTCAACTAAAAGCTAAAAATAGTAAATTACTTGATAGCTGTTAAGTGAAGACCAATCAAAACTAAACTGAAAAACATAATCCAAAAATAGTAACGTAAAGGTCCTAAAATAATTAAACAATCACTCAACCAATTGAATGCAGGAGGAGACTATTAGAATAAATTTTCTAGGTACATCGAATACATTGTGTGAGAACTTTTTAGTCAATGTATTAGATGGCACTTTGGAATTCATCATCATCACTTTCCTCATCCTAATGATAAAATCACAAAGGGGAATCCAAAATATTGATTAAAATAATCTCATCTAGTTTACTACCACAAACACGACATTGACTATCCAGCCATTAGGATGCACCATGGACATTCGATGGTCGGACGCCCTAACTATATGTCAATACTATTGTGTTTTTCAGTAACTTTTTGATTTTAACAAGACCTTTTTCTCTATTTTGTTAATATCTTTATTTGATATTTTTTTTATCTATAGAATCTAGATATTTAATTTCATGTTTTCTTTTTTCCCTTTGTCAAATTGTGTCATGCATATTGTATTGGCTTTCATAGTTTATAGTCTATTCTTCTACATGAGGAAGAAACAAATACCTATAAAGCTTGGAATTTAATCTAATTTAAAATGTCCTAAAATAGTGGTCATAGAAGAAAATATATATTTATAAAGATAATTTTAGCTAATTAAATAGGTCCTCGTCTTAAAATATTGGTCATGCCATATCTCTTGTCAAGTTTCTGGAGTCAATTAGAAAAACTGTTTGAATGATTTCTTTAATAAGTTGTGTGGAACCCAAGACGTGAGGGGAGAAATTTTTGTGAATTTAGTGGGAAGCTCAATGATTACATCTTGTTTGAATAAAAACTAGTAATTGTGATTTTTAAAATTTAATTTTGTGGTTCAGTATAATTGAATATGACAATAAAAAAATAGTCATAATTAGCCAAGCTGATAGGCTTTACCTATGGACTTTTCAATCCACAATTCATCTGCAAACCCATCTCATGCCTACAAACAGGTATTCACCACCGTCCAACCATCTTGAGGTTACTTGAAAACAAATTTTGTGTTGCATTTATTATTCGTTGCAAAAGAAATCGTATGTCAAACTTCTAAATCAAATCGGATTTTGGTAGCCCTAGAATCCAAATATTTGTAGATCCACATTTTGTTTAATGTTAAAATAGATTGAAGCAAAAATAGTAGGGAGTTTGGTTTTGGTTGGTCTCATTTGAAAAAAAAAGTTTGTTGTAATAGGGTTTTGTAAATTTTTCCTATTAATTCTGCCCATTTTCTCTCATTGGCATGGTTGACAACACGACACAATTTGTGTAGAATCTCGAGGTAAGTCATTTTTCATGGTTTTAGTGAGTTTTATTTGTTAGGAATTTGTAGACAACCGAATCTTCTTCTTTTTTATGTTTTATTTCATCCTAAAACAATTTTGTTATTATCTACCCATGGGTTTATGATTGGATGATGGAATATATCTAGAGAATGGATTTTGTTCTCCAGAATTTGAATGAAGTGCTTTATCTGGTAAGGGTCTATTCAAGGGTGAAGCTAGAGGTTGTTGCTATATCTAAAATTTGAACCAACACTTTTAGCATCATTTTAAGCATGGGCCTTTTTCCAAGGGATTTTCAATGTGCCCCATCAATTTAATCTCTCAGTCCAATTTCCTTTCAACCCTATCTAGAGCCTCTGTGGATGAAGTGTGATCAGAATAGAGAGAGTCCACTGCTGCTCTACCAACACCTAGAGAAAGTATTTTGGGTAATCCTACTTTACAATGGTAAATAGATTGACATGATCTTTGACATATCTTGTGTACTACACTGCCTAGAAATTGTATTTGTTGCTTCTAAGATCCTCTTTATTGAACTCTTAACCCTGTTGTATCCTCTTCCTTGAGTGGGTCCCTGTTGAAGGTAGGGACAGTTGCTTTTTTCATTTTTCTAGTAAGCCAAACCATAATGCATAAATTAAATTACTGATAGGCTTATGTGACTACAGGAAAACATAGTGAAGAATGCATCATTAACCAAAGTTTATAAATAATGGTAGAAATAAAGAGATGATTGTTTTATCAATAAGGCAACACTTTGAGAGTAACATCACAATCCTTCTATCCTTGCACAAAAATAGACATCCTATATAAATCAAATCACATAAAATAATTTTCCTGCTTGTAGACCTTTTTATTATAATTGAATATGGCAATAAAAAAATATACAGAAGGGGGATTCGCTACTCACGAGTTCTCTTCACTTAGAGAGCCTCACCGGGCGAACTACCCTAAACTACCTCAGGAATAGTGTGAGAGTTCTAGAATTAGAAAGAGCAGGTCACGAATATTTTCTAGACAAACTAACAAGCTCTCGACCAAAGGACGAGAGCACGGGATATAGACGACAATGCGGCACGCTGGCATCTCATACGGACCAGAAAGTGAGATTACATAGAAAATGGAAAAGTGACTACTTCTATTCTAATTGCTAAGGACATCCAAAATATGGGAAAGTAACAAAAAATGACAGAACTGAAATAAAGTGAAACAAAAATGATAAAGATGAGGAAAAGAAAGAAAGGAAATTCTCACAACCACGCAAGTGATGAAGCCTCCAGCAAATGAATGTCATCAATACCTGCATGCATAATATTTGGAGAAAGTGTTAGGGTTGTACAAGGGTTTGCCTTAGTCAAACCCTCATTTTGGTGTTCCACCTCCACAGACAACCAAAAAGATAGAGAGAGTAGAATTAAGAAAATGCGATGTGATAAAAGAAAACCTCGGTTGAGGAAGAGAATCCATATCACAAAAGAGGTGATAAAATCAATCCCCGCTTGAGGAGAACCTGTATCATGAAGTATAGGTGCAGTAGATAGGGGATGTGGAATCCTAGGATGCTTGCAAGCACAAGACAAGGGAGGTAGAGTTGCAAGAGCCAAAGGAGATGCAAAGAGGGAGAGCAAGATATCGGCAAGAGCCAAGAGTGCAAAGAGTGTTGTGAGAACGTGAGAGCTTGAAGCTGCTGTGATAAATAAGGGATTTGTGCAAGCAAGAGAAAGATGGTGGAATGTTTGAGAGAGAAGCCAAGAAGGAGAAGAAGCTAGAGGAACAAATGAATTTAAAAGACATCTTTTAAAGAGAGAAGAGAAGCAAAAGGAAGCTTCTCGAGCAGTTACAAGGCTTCTTGACTTATTACCATTGACCAAGGGAGATGAAAAGTGGAAAAGATGCTCAAAAATAGTCATTTGAATGTTGAAATGTCACAGGATGCTAGCGTGGTGCGCAAAAATCTATGCGGTGCACTAGTGTCTGGAAACGTCACGCTACAAAATGAAACAAACGAGAAAGGCACAAAGTTCGATGCAAGGCTAACACACGAAGGGTAATTACTGAAAAGTGAGCCTTTGAGCATCCTGAGAGGGAAAAAGGTTAATGTAGGGGCTAAAATGAGCCTACTCAAGATGCTAAGGGAGTGGACACTAAAGCAAATGTAAGAATGTATGTGAAATTGCAAGGGGTGCAATTTTACAACTATACAAAACTATAGTCATAATTAGCCGATATGCTTTACCTATGGACTTTCCATTCCACAATTCATTTGCAAACCTGTCTCATGCCTAAAAATAGGCATTCACCACTTGAAAATAGGTATTCGCCACCATCCAACCATCTTGAGGTTACCTAAAAAATAAATTTTGTGTTGCATTTATTATTTGTTGCAAAAGAAATCATATGTTAGACTTTTGAATGAAATCAGATTTTGGTAGCCTTAGAATCCAGATATTTGTAGATCCACTTTTCGTTTAATGTTAATACATTGAAGCGAGAATAGTAGGGAGTTTGGTTTTGATTCATCTTATTTGAAAGAAATTCAGTCGTGATAGAGTTTCGTAAAATTTTCCTTCAAATTTTGTCGACATTGTTGACAACACAACACAATTTGCATAGAATCTTGAGGTAATTCATTTGCCATGGTTGCAGCGAGTTTTATTTGTTAGGAATTTGTGCATGATCGGATCTTCTTTTTTTATATTTTATTTCATCCTAAAATAATTCTATTGTTATCTACTTGTGGGTCTATGATTGGATGATGGGATATATCCAAAGAATGGACTTTGTTCTCCAAAATTTGAATAAAGTGCATTATCTGGTAAGGGTCTATTCAAGGGTGAAGCTAGAGGTTGTTGCTATATCTAAAATTTTAACCAACACATTTAGCATCATTTTAGGCATGGGCCTTGTTTCCAAGGGATTTTCAATGTGCCCCATCAATTTAATCTCTCAGTCCAATTTCCTTTCAACCCTATTTAGAGCCTCTGTGGATGAAGTGTGATCAAACTAGAGAGAATCCACTACTGCTCTACCAACACCAAGAGCAAATCTTTTGGGTAATCCTACTTTACATGGTAAGCAGATTGAAATGATCTCTAGGATATCTTGTGTACTACACTACCTGGAAATTGTATTTGTTGCTTCTAAGATCCTCTTTATTGAACTCTTAACCCTGTTGTATCCTCTTCCTTGAATGGGTCCCTATTGAAGGTAGGGCCAGATGCTTTTTTAGTTTTTTAGTAAGCCAAACCAAAACTCTATTCTTTTTTCCCTTAGGTCTAGAATCTTTGTTTTGAGCATGACCCCTCACCATAATGCATAGGGTATGTGCAGGATCATGATGGGCCAAAAAGTGGCAATGGGGAAAAAATTACGTTTTTCATCGACCCAAAAATGCGAAAATGTCGAGTTGACTTTTTTGTGGCTTAGGTGTCAATACACACCACCAAAGCAATGCCCAAACCAAGATCTCCAAATCGGATATCCGATTTGTAGCAAACATATATATACAAAATTCAGACCTGTTAAAATCATTTCACATTCACAAACAGGTCGTGGGCGCACAGTGAGGAGGTTCTTCGCATATCAGATATTCGATTTATTCAATATCCATTTTGAAAAGGTTAGATTTTAGATTTTTCTTTGCTTTGATCGAATTTTGAATTAGATTTGTATAATTTCAGTTAGTTTTTTATGGATTTTTTTTCAAAATAGGGTTTTTGATTGAATTTTTATGAAAAAATTGAGTTTATAATGGATTTTGAATAAAAATGAATGTTTTTTTATGGATTTTGATTTAAAAATAGTGTTGTTTATGTATTTGTATTAAAAATTAGAGAATTTTATAGATTTTTGTTAAAAAGTAGGGTTTTTTTAAAAAAAACTAGGGTATTTTTACAATATTTTCATTTATACTGTCTAATTTCAATTAGATTGATTAGTTTTTAACTTTAATCAGGAATTATGGTTGTTGAGAATGAAAATGCACAAATTCCAAATGATCCACTTGTTGAGAATGAAAATGCAGAATTACCAAACACTCCACCACCTCCGCAGCCATCAATTGAAGAATTAATTGGTGAAAAATTGCAGCAATTAAAGGGAATTTATGAAGTTTATAAGAGAATCCCTTGATTATTCGAGATGTCAAACACATTGAAGGATATAATTAAAAATATAGAAACCCTCTCCTCCACCCAACATAATGCCTTTCATTCGTGGCAAGAAGACATGAGGGAATATTATGCATGTGGATTGTCTTATGATGATGTGAAAGATCTTAGAATAACCAAAGCCCAAATAGCCTCTTTATTTATTAACCCCCGCACTAGTTTGCTAGTTAATGTTAATAAACCAAAACTTTCTATAAAATGGTGTACGCATAGGGACATTGTAGATAACTTTTGGGATCGTTGGTGTATGGTTTTTGATAAACCACTGAACAACATTTGTGATATACTATTTTACTTTATTAAAAAATTATATGTTGAGTTTGTGTTAGGGCATCATGTCAATTACTTTGATATTAAACCCTTCCAGGGTGTTGGTGGAGGTATGCCCCAAGATAGACTAGGGGAAGTTAGACTAGTCCCGTACCCATATGTTCCCCCTCCGCTTCCTCTGCCACCTCCAGTATATCATCTAGATATTATGCAGGATGTGGCCACACAAACTATCCAGGCTATTCACTCTTTGAGTGGCCTTTTGGTTTCGCATGCTTCTATAATAGCTCAACCACATTCTGGTGATGTTGGCAATGGTTTGAGTGTTGCTGCGTCATCCTTGTCAGGTCCATATATTTGTGTGCCACATACTTGCTCCATGTGCCGCTAGATATGCTTGGGTCCTCTTGTATAGCTCGTCGAGCATTCCTTGGACACTTCTGATTATGACCTCCATAATGTGGACAGTATAGATCAGACTCAGGGGAGTGGAGCGCACCCTACAGAGTCCTCTCCTGCTAGAGAGGGGGACATTAGAATAGTGACACAGGTAAGATTTAAGTTGTAAATTCATAACTTGCATTTTTTTAAATGAATATTGTAATCAAGGATTTCTTCAGATTAGGATAGTTAGCAATAAACAATAAACAATAAACAAAACCCAAAGATTTTACGAAACACAAAGGAAGTAAACAAAAGAACAATTATACTTGATTGTTGATACCTCCATGATTCCCTTTCGTAATACCTTCTTGCTTGCTGGATAATGTTGCCCTCAAATTCATCAATCGAGCAATCTAAAATGCCTAAGCCCTACAACAAGATTTGAACAATTTGATATGCCTAAATGACTATGTCTACAAACCAATGCCTATGTCTAAAATGATGCCAAAATTGAAGTACTAAGATTGCCTATGACCATGAACATGAGAGTAAATAATTGCCTACAATAATTATGCCAAATGTGTGTCCTCCAAAATGAGAAGAAGATGGCATTTTATAGAAAAGGCCATTTCGACGGACGGACGAGATAAATCAATGACAAGAACCTAAAATGAACGATCCAGATTAAACCTAAGAATCCCTAATTAGGGTTAGGGCACAATCCTTAATCAAACAGTCAGAATAAAATCGGATCGACGGTGGAGAATAAATGAGACAAATTAATTAGAAAATAATGATTTTCAAAAAATAAAGAAGATAAGACTGCCTGATTTGCAAGATTCGAAAAATCAAAGAGATAAGATGTGAACTGAAGATAAGATTTGAAAAATCAAGAATCTGGCCGATTGCTTGATTTTTGGAAGATTAATTACTAATTCAATTAAAATAATTCAAATTATGGATTTTGAGAGATAATAAATAATCTTTTTCAGATTATTTATCAAAATGGACTGACAGTTCAGATTGAGATGACATTTTAAATAATTTAATTTATTTAAAATGAGAAGAATATTAATTGGCAATTAAATAATTAAATTTAATTATTTAATTTAGCAGATAAGACCAATTAATCAATTTATTTAATTAAGACCATTAGTGATGCATTAAATAAATAAATGAAATTTATTTATTTAATAATCAAGAAGAAATAAATGACAAAGGGGAATTAAATAAATTAAGAAATTTATTTAATTAAAGGAAGACTTAGACAATTAATGACGTATTTAATAAATAAATAAAATGTATTTATTTAATAATCATGAAGAATAAATGACATGAATTAATTAAATAATTTTGAATTATTTAATCAATAGTCGAATGTGGACCAAGGACATAATTAAATGTCATAATTATGCTAGGACGAAAGTGGTAAAAATGAAGCTTGCAGGCCTAGGTCATTTTTAGGTGTCTACATTTTGCCCCTCTTTGTCATAATGTTGCTTGTCGCATTGTGACAAAGAAAATAAGTCAAAAAATGCCCCAGTGTAAAATAAGATGAGGAAGAATGACGAGGAGGGTTGCGGTATGCCCCCTCGAGAGGACAGACAGGTTCGAAGAACATGGGTGTGCTCTCGAAATTGATGAAAAGACTAGAATATGCAGAGACAAAGAAATGTTAGTGCAAAAGATGTGAATGCAATGCTTATATGAGATGGGTGAGAGAAGATGACAAGACTAAAGAAGATGCATGTTAATTCCTAGACCAAATCCTTCAAAACATTGCCATAGGACTTTAATATTTATTGCTCTTAATCATCATTGGGCGGACTATTGTGATGGCCAAGAAACACCATGATATGACATAGATCAAGGTGTGCAAGGTCGTACCATCACGTAAGACAAACAGTCACAGACAAGGATGATCATGACTCATACTAGGAGCAAGCTTGCCCCAGTATTTTTGCCATAATCAACCACATGCAGAAAAAAGACAAGGACAAATCATGGAACGTCACTGCTTCTCTAAATCCTATTTCCAGGACATCCTTGAGAAACTAGTAGCATGATTGTCAAAATACAAAAAGAAAGAGTCCTTACCATGATATGTCATTTTTCTAAATCCCAAAATCAGGACCTCGCTGAGAAACTAGTAGTCATGCGTGTCAATTGACATGATACGTCGCTGCTTCTCTAAATCCTGCTTAGTGGGATCTCGCTGAAAAACTAATAACATGATAAAAGATTAAAAAGACAAATTGTCAAGTGTTTGCCAAGTGCGTCTGGTTGCCGAGTGCATTGATGTGTCAATGTAAATTTAAATGATGCCAAGATGACAAATGCCGAAGGTTGCCATATTCAGGAAGGACACATCCTGAATAATGTCAATGTCTAGGAAGGACACATCCTAAAACACCAATGTCAGAGTTTTGTTCTTCAGAAGGACACATCTGAAAGAACGTTGTTGTCGAGAGGAATGATCCTTAAGTGTCAGAAAGGATCCCTCGAAAATGTCAAATGATAGGGATGATGCCTAGGAAGGACACATCCTAAGGCACCAATGTCAGAGTTTTGTTCTTCAGAAGGACACATCTGAAAGAACGTTGTTGTTGAGAGGAATGATCCTTAAGTGTTAGAAAGGATTCCTCGAAAATGTCAAATGATAGGGACAATGCCTAGGAAGGACACATCCTAAGGCACCAATGACAGAGGTTATTCTTCAGAAGGACCCATCTGAAAGGTAACCAAGAGTTGATAGTTTGACTGGTTGCGATAATTGACTTGTTTTGATTAAGTTTGACTTGTTTTGACTGAGTTTGACTTGTGTTGGCCATATGTCGATATTGTCATGATGATATGTGCCGATGAGATTGTCTTGCTGTGATAATGATTGTCATGATGAGTTTTGTTCATTTGGGAAAGATTCATGTTGTCTTGAAGACTTTTTGACATGTGTGCCAGTGTGATGCCATGAACCCTAATAGACTGACCTAGTGCGGCCTCGGGGGCTCATCGACATATGGCCTTTCCTACATCATGCACTCAGAGACCTCGCAGTTCGACGCGACCAATGAATTTGTCTTGATGAGCAAAGATTGCATCATGATTTTATTTTGAAAAACCTAAAAGGACTGACCTAATGTCTCGGGGACTCAAAATGTGAGTCTTGCCTACGTAGCAAGTGCGCAGAGACAACGTAGTTCGACAATGACATGGACCGATTGACTTGATTGACTTTGACCAGAGATGACACTGCGTTTGTGTTCGTCGAGCGGTCTGATGATTTGTTGTGGTTTTCTTCAAGACGTTTTATGATTTTTAGGTCTTTGTTTAGGACATTTTATGATTTTTTTGTCTTTTTTCAAGACATTTTATGATGTTTTTGTCATTTTGTCGTTTTATGATTTTTTTTGGATTTTGACGTTTAAGAGGATTGTGACAAATGCATATGATTGATGCCTACACATGAGAATCCAAGGACAAACATGATTGTGCCCCTAGTCAAGCTGAATACCAATTGACATGTGATGACAACGTTGTTTGACGTGGGAAGGACGCATCCCAAAACAACGTGAAGACGATGATGATAATGTGATGAAAGTATCGTGGTCTACAGCCAGGCCAGGAATGCAATCAAGTAATGTTTTAGATAATGTGCTTGTATGGATTAGACTTGTTGCATTTGGAATGACTTGGTTAGGGCTAAATGGGATGATGGAGTTTCCTTAGACCGTTTGACAAGGGAAAGCCAAGATAGGTGACAAGCATAAAAGGACAAAAGGTGGCCTTGGTAAAGGATGGGAGACATGAGACTAAGGGAATTGTCATATGATTTTCAAGGACTGTGTCATATAAGGACAATAAAACTATGATGGTCAATGACATGATGTTTCGTGAGTCGTGTATGACCGAAGGATAGACATGTCAAGAGTTTTCCCAAAGCATGATTTATGTGTGCCAGTTTTATGTCAAGACCAAGGTAGGTGGGAAAAATGCATGGAAATGATAGGGATTAGATGGACGGATGTCAATGTCATGAGGAAGGTATGGGAAATGAGACGACTTTCCCCCAAGTGTAAAAGTCCACATAGACGATTTATTTTACACATGATGCCTATTTGCTAGGTTTTCATCATGATACTTATCTAGGGCGCCTGTTTGTCAGGTTTTCACCATTGGATAAAATTTTTCTCTTTACTATTTTCTTGAATTTTTTATTTTTTGGTGTCACCAAGACACCTGTTTGCCAGGTTTTCATCAGGGTGATGATTTTTTTATTTTTCAATTTTTTTTTGTATTTCTGATTTTGTTGATAGCTTGGATGCTTTAGATAACCACTGACTGTTCTGAATCCCTTGACGGTGCCGATGTAGAGACTGGTGCCATGATATGCCAATAATGTCCTGTCTGAAGTAGTTGTCTTGTCAGGATCGTAGCACTTGTATACAACTGATCGATGTCATTGTGATCCTTTCTGATACTAGAGTTGGCCTTATCAAAATATGCACATCGCAATAGAGTGCCATGAGAGTCCTTGTGGTAAAGAGTTGCTGCCATGATGTGACAGATTTGTGACATAGGATTTTTGGACTTTAGGCGAGATGTAGGATTATGACAAATGATGGTGGACATGGAAAGGTTGTTTGGACGTTTGGACGAATCACTTTTTATTTTCCAAACTTGGGATGGTGGATGAGGGATTTTGGAGGGATGGTGTTTGGAACCAACACTTTTATATGTCTTGATTGATGACCATTTTGAAGGAGGTGGACATGTGTTATATGTGAGAGTCCTCTTGTCTTGTGGCTCCACATTGTGATTGACTTTTGTATTTGACTTGATGTCTTTGTTTGATCCATCTTTCTTTGGGATCCATTTTAATTTTATTTGTCCACTTGTCCTTTTGTTTGATTCAATGGCCTTTGACATTTGATTTTGATCTTTTGACTTGTAAGACTTTTGTTTTTGTTGGTCCCAAAGGGGAGGTTGATTCATGATGGAATGACGGTTCATGATATGGGTGGAGGGGGTGTTGGCAACAATCTTATGACAAAGATTTCTCATGGACTCCATTTTGACATTTGTATCTAACAAGGTTGCCCCCAGTATCGAGGAGGTACCACTGACATCGTTTGATTTGCTGTCTGAGGAATAGCCAAGACCTTGATGTCTATAATTTTCCTGAAGTTGTATTGGTTCAAGAATGCCTTGCTCATGTATGCCTAGTCCTTTGCCTTGATATTGCATGCTTTGAAAGATTCTATTTGCAATGGGGTATTTGTTGTTTTGAAAGCAAGATGCTAACCCATCATTAGGTATGTGGATACTGTCACTTGTAATATTTTCATCTGCAAGAAAGCCTAATTTGACAAAGATAGATGACCCTAGTTGATAAAGTGTCTTAGCTTCATTGTCATGTTGGACATATTCCTGACTGATATCTTTGGCCTGATCTTGTGACATGTCAGGTTCAGACGATTCTGTTGGTACTTCCAAGTCAATGTCGAAGCCATCATGATGGTCAGTGTTATAGATTCCTGTAAATTTAGCTATAGCTTGATCATTTTCAAATATGTCCATATTGGAATACTCTTGTGCTTGAGGAATATCGTCTATGTGTGTAATGGAGGCAAGTGTCTCATTTTGGAAACTATCAATAGTCGAAGCCTGTATAGGATTGGAAAGTGTTTGATCATGAATGGCGTAAAGGTCAAGGAGTGGATCGTTTTGGACTTCTTGGTCAACAATCGGGTCTTGGTCAAAGATGGGTTTGTCATGGATTTGGACTTCTTGGTCAATGGTAGGGTCTTGTTCAAAGATGGGGTTGTTATGGATAGGTGTGTTTTGGATGTCATGATTGTCTTGAAGGACCCCCTGAATGGAGTTTAAGATAGGGTCATGGGATGGACTACCTTGTTCTTGACATGAGGGTGACATTATAAGGTTATGCTTTGGGCTTTCATTTTGACATGTATCCTCAAGTTTAGACAATGGGATTTGACTTTGAGCAATGACAAAATTTTCATGACTAGATGTGGCTTGTGAGGGGATGACTTGAAAAGGATTAATGACCAAAGGATTAGGATAGGACGTGGGAACTTGGACTGGACTAGTATGTGAAGGACTAGTATATGACATGGGTACTTGCATTGGACTAGTATGTGAAGGATAAGGGTATGACATGGGGACTTGGACTGGACTAGCATGTGAGGGACAAAGATAGGACATGGAGTCTTGGACTGGATATGTCATGGAGTCTTGGACTGGATTAACTATTGAAGGACAAGGATATGACATGGAGACTTCGACTGGATTGGTATAAGGTTGATTGAAAGAGGACATGGAGACTTGGACCGGATCGGTATGGTATGATGTGGGGACTTGACATGAGTTGGTAGATGATTGATAAGGGATGCAGACTTGGACGGGATTAATAGGTGAAGGACTAGCATATGATGGGGAGACATGGAATGGACTAGTGGACAATTGACTTCCCTTGTCAAAGTTAGGATAAGGGTGATAACTAGACATTTGTTGTGAATTAATGGCAGGATTTGTGTTAAGTGAATTTTGGTAGTGAGGGTAGATGGACGGAGGACTAGGACTGATGGGTTGTTGGTACGAAGGACATTGATTTTCGGCTTGGATAAATTGTCTCCTAAAGTCTGAGGCTTCTTGGTATTGACCTCTACAGAGTAATTCGTATTCAATTTTACTAGCAAGCCTATCCATATCTTGGTGAAGGGAAGACAAGGTGGTGGATGTCATGATGTTGTTAAATGCAGAGTGATAATGATGTTTTTCTAAGGGAAATGACTAATGCAAGGTGATAAAATTGGTCAAGAAAGGATGCCAAATGCTAAGGTGACAATGAAGATGTTGACTAAGGAAAATGACCAATGCCAAGTCTAGATACCAAATGAGGACTATGATGGACAATACCAAGTCTAAGTTCAAAATGAGGACTGAGATTGTTTTCTAATGTCTTGTTGAAAAGTTTGAGTTGTCCAAGGTCGACTATTTTTGTCCAGATTTGTGAATGTTGTGTATATTGTTTGAGTAATCTAGAAAACACTTGACAAGCACGATGTTTTGGTGTAAGCAAGCACACATGAGACAAGTACAATCCTAAAAGGCCAATAGGCCAAGGGTTTGTATACTTGGTATAGCCCACCTTTATACCCCATATTAGTGATAAACACCTTTCCTTCTCGAGAGTGGATAGCTTAGACTTTTGGTGGCATTGGCTCCCCTCCACGGCTCATTAACGTCATTCGAGCACACCAAATTCAGATTCTTTGGGTAGTGACATCCCAAGAATTGCTATCTCTACTCAAAGGGATCAGTAGTGAGTGTCTTCGGGCATGATACTGTACCCTGCACTATACCAAGCAACGACCAATAGAACGGTTGGACACTAAGACAAGAGGTGTTCAATTCGGGCATTCTGTTCGTGGGGCATGATCCATGCGGCGAGAGTCCCCTTTTGGATCCATCTCGTCGGAACCACACTTGTGATTCTTGGGATTTCCCCAAGAACCCACTTTTATATACCGGCTGGAAGTCCCTCGGTGTCAGGGTGCTACCGGTCTGAGTCGTTTTAAGGTGAGTACTTTTTCCCACCAGAACAGGCCCAAGTTCTAGAGTCAGTAACCATTTCTCTTACACCTAGGATCACACGAATGCGCAAGGGGAGAGGATACTCCGATATACCAAATCGTGAAGGGTAATTAACAAATAAAGATGGGTCTGGTTTTCTGATCATGAGGTTTTCATCAAGTGAGAGCATACTCACCTACCATCTTGCAAGCACAATCAATCAAAGAAGACATAGGTTCGTTTTAATTGCACCAAATAAAATGTGAGTTACACTACTAAAAATGCAAACACATTGTTTTGTTGTTTGGTCTTTGACAATCGAACCTACAAGACAATCCGTTAGTAGTTTAGTGTTTGTCTTCAACCCACAAATAGTAACTACCACACGCTACAAGAAAAGATTAGTAACAACTATTAAAGAGTTAGCTAGTCACAACACATCTGATTTTTAGAAATTTTTTTGATAGAAAAATGAAAAATACAAAAAATAAATCCTGTCTAAAATCTCAAGAGGTTTCCAAAAAATAAAATAAATCAGAAAAATTTGCCGTTTTGCACCTGAAATTAATTTTTTATGAAAAATCATAAAAAAATTATAAAAAATACAAAACAGCTTTAAAAATTCTGATTTTTTTACTGGAGTCGTCTAATGCAATCCCAAATCTGAAAAAAAAAAATTGTGATCAGATTTGAAACTGTGAGTGAGATATAAGCCAATATTTGTTAAACACCAATTTTAAAAGATCTATTTTTTACTAATAATTTCACATCCAAATTTAAAGACTAAAGAGTAGACCCCTATTAAAATTTAGAGAGATTTCCAGAAATGTAAACATATCTGAAAAATTCGATTATTTTCTCCCAAAATTATTTTTTTATTAAAAATAGAAAATTAATTATAAAAAATGAAAACCAGATCCAAAAAATCTGATTTTTGGAATGAAAGTGTGCAATGTTGTCCCCAAATTGCAAAAAACATTTCGTGAGAAAATACGTATCCGTTTGAAAGTTATGGTTGAATCTTCGGCTTTTTCCACAATGATGCCAAACCTGCAACAAAAACCAAACAAGCCCTGCAACAAGAAGAAACCAACTCCAAAAATAGTTTTTTATTTGTCCAAATATGTCAGGTTCACCAATGTAATCAAGGTATTTCTTCAGATTTGGAGAGTTAGCAATAAACAATAAACAATAAACGAAACCCAAAGATTTTACGAAACACAAAGGAAGTAAACAAAAGAACAATTATACCTGATTGTTGATACGTCCATGATTCCATTTCGTAATACCTTCTTGCTTGCTGGATAATATTGCCCTCAGATTCGTCAATCAAGCAATCTAAAATGCCTAAGCCCTACAACAAAATTTGAAGGATTTGATATGCCTAAATGACTATGTCTACAAACCAATGCCTATGTCTAAAATGATGCCAAAATTGAAGTACTAAGATTGCCTATGACCATTAACATGAGAGTAAATAATTGCCTATAATAATTACACTAAATGTGTGTCCTCAAAAATGAGAAGAAGATGGCATTTTATAGAAAAGGCCATTTCGAACGGACGGACGAGATAAATCAATGACAAGAACCTAAAATGAATGATCCGGATTAAGCCTGAGAATCCCTAATTAGGGTTAGGGCACAATCCTTAATCAAACGGTCAGAATAAAATCGGATCGACGGTGGAGAATAAATGAGACAAATTAATTAGAAAATAATGATTTTCAAAAAATCAAGAAGATAAGACTGCCTGATTTGCAAGATTCGAAAAATCAAAGAGATAAGATGTGGACTGAAGATAAGATTTGAAAATCAAGAATCTGGCCGATTGCTTGATTTTTGGAAGATTAATTACTAATTGAATTAAAATAATTCAAATTATGGATTTTGAGGATAATAAATAATCTTTTCGATTATTTATCAAAATGGTGACCGTTTGATTGAGATGACATTTAAATAATTTAATTTATTTAAAATGAGAAGAATATTAATTGGCAATTAAATAATTAAATTTAATTATTTAATTTAGCAGATAAGACCAATTAATCAATTTATTTAATTAAGACCATTAGTGACGCATTAAATAAATAAATGAAATTTATTTATTTAATAATCAAGAAGAAATAAATGACAAAGGGGAATTAAATAAATTAAGAAATTTATTTAATTAAAGGAAGACTTAGACAATTAATGACATATTTAATAAATAAATAAAATTTATTTATTTAATAATCATGAAGAATAAATGACATGAATTAATTAAATAATTTTGAATTATTTAATCAATAGTCAAATGTGGACCAAGGACATAATTAAATGTCATAATTATGCTAGGAAGAAAGTGGTAAAAATGAAGCTTGCAGGCCTAGGTCATTTTTAGGTGTCTACAAATATTAATAAGAGATAGTATAATGTAGTAATATTTGTTTACATGGTATATTTAACAGTTGATGTTTGAGGAGGAGCTCACACAGGTGACTGATAGCACCCTTAGGGCCATTTCATTTGGCCTCGACACGCACACAGTATATATTTTTGCACTCACTTGTTTACATTTTTTTATTATATACTTGTCATTTGAATTGTCATAAATGAAATTATATAATAACTTATATATGTTTATCTTATTTTCCTCTTGTAGGAAATACCTAGTGCGAGCGAGGTGCAGCCTTGTCCAGATTATGGAGGTGCAATGTTAGATAAGGGGAAGGTAATTGAACTCAAATTCGATTGAATTAAGAATTTTAAGATCTTATATTGATTATACATACATCAACATAGATTGGTAGTTTCATATGCACTTATCATTTTTATGTACAGGCAGTTATGAGCTATACATCGTTGTTGACAAGTGCGAGCAAGGTGCAACCTTGTCCAGATTATGGAAGTGCAATGTTAGATAAGGGGAAGGTAATTGAACTAAAATTCAATTGAATTAAGATTTTTAAGATCTTATGTTGATTATACATACATCAATATAGATTGGTAGTTTCATATGTACTCGTCATTTTTTTGTACAGGCAGTTATGAGCTATACATCATTGTTGACAAGTGCCACAATGCTTGAAGGAGTACATATTGGAACACTTGAAGGAGTAGGTGTTGAAACACCTCAAGGAGGAGGTGTCGAAACACCTAAAGGAGATAAAGAAAAAGATCAGCCTAAAGAGGTATGTGTTTATTTTATTTTGTGTTTGGTATTTATATGTTCCTATTATTGACAATTGTATGCTAACTTGGATCAATTTTATGTTTTTGTTCACATATATATATTGACATTACAAAAGTTGGTTTGGTCGGTTCTTTGAGAGGGGCATATTCTAGGACTCTGACCCTTCAAGGACGGATATCGTGTAACTGCTTACAATTTTAGAGTTCAATTATAATTCAATGTATATTGATTTTGATGTTAATTATTTGATTTTAAATTATATAGTATAACTAATCTCAATTGTGGTTTGAATTTTTCTTGTGTAGCTACCTTTAGAGCCAAAGAGGCTCCATTTTGATGATCCACCAGTAGTTTAGGATGAGATAGACATTTTGGCATGTAAATTTTGAATAGACATCGAGATGGCATATGCCACATTTTGTAAAACTTTGTTTGAGTTGGCGTTGATGCCATTTTTGTATATAGAGATACACTCAAGATTATTGGATAATTTGATATATAGAAGTTGACAATCGAAATTTAATTTCTTCCTCATGTGCATGATTAAACTCTTTGAAAATTTAATCAAGTGAGAAATGGTTAAATATCAATGTACAAGAGCATAAAAAAGAATGGTTGTATTATGTAGTTTATATTCATATCGTTGATTACGTTGCATTGCACATCTTTCAAACTCAAAGCATTATTTCACATTGCATAACTAACAACTAGATGCTAATAGATGAAAAAAATTCAATTACAATATAGTTTTTACAAAGTCAATCGAAGCAGTTATGCAATTACTTCACATTACATAACTAATAACTAGGAGCAACTGTCAATTGTATTTGTTTGTCATGGAATTTTATGAGACCACATTTCTTTGAGGCATTTTTTAAAACAATTCACTACCTTGTCTATGCCACCACATTTTTCATACATGTGTACCAAATATTTTTATCAAACAGTTCATTGGCTTGTTGTTATGGCTAAAATCCTAAAACAAGTGCTTTCAAACAAGCTATGGATTGATGCAGAGTGGGGGTGAAAACATATGTGAAAACTACCCTTGACTCCTTTGGACCAAATTTGAGAACCAATAACATACCCCTGTCCTAGGTTAGTGAATTAGAACTCTTTCACAAAGTGAGTGCCCTTTAAACACTTGATCTTCACAAGAATACCCCAAAAAATCTTGAGTTCTGTCATAAAACAACAAATTCAAAGATTATTCTACACCTATAGGTCCTTTAGCAGGATGTCCCATGAAACCGTTTGTTTACCATGCAAATGAATAGGGTTTATTGAAAGTCCCACTTGCACAACTCCCCTAACGATGCCACTAAATCATACACCTCTATTATGACCCCAATATGCTTAAACATTAAAGAGATTCCCCCACTCTCATTGATTTTAACAAACCCTAGGCTAAACGCTTCATTTTCATGCAATTTAATCAATGATTTGCTTAGGACAGCAACTCCAAGACTCACAAATCATTTCCCCTTTCTTAAATGGACCTACACACATTCAGATCACATTGTACAAATCCTCTCCACCGAGCCACATGAAAGGTACAACAGGTGGAGGGCTTCAATAATTCATAATTTACTCAAAAATGCAAAATCTGGGTTCACTACATGCCTTGAGAAAACTTGGCACAAAACTCACAAAAAATGAAAAGAAAGCACTCAAACCAACTTTAAAGTGGTCTCAGGCCTGCTGCCCCCAAAATGATCTTATTGATTCTTCACAAAATTACATTCATCAATCCCCAAAATGACTTCCTCAACCTTTTTTAAGACTCTCCCCCACACAAAAAAACCGACCAACTCCCAATAATTGACTTACAAACTAAGTTACTTGTTCGGGTTTGGGGGTTCGGTTCGCCAGTTCGGCTAAATTTTTTTTGGGGGTGGTTTGGTTCATTTTGGGTTCGTTAGTAAAAGAACATGTAAAAATAAAATATATATATATATATATATATATAGCATAGAAGCATGAAATAGGATTAGAATATCACATAACATCATATAAACAACAAAACCACCATAAACTTGAATGTCATTTAAAACATGCATGATAAATATTCATCGTTGAAACTTGAATTGTGGTTGCTTGATATACAGAGTCTATTGATCCCAAGGTTCAATTTGTATGATTTTGAAAAAAGAAGCCAATTGAGTAGAGCTATCAACATTCTTTAGAAATCATAAGAATTTATTTAGTACACTAGCCATTTTGATGTCATCTTGAAATCTCAAATGCTAAATCTATGAAGAAGTTAACTCTGTTACCCACTAGTTTCCATTAAAAAGAAAGCAACAAGCTATGGTCTCATGGCTTTTCTTCACACGAAAATCAGCGTTGGAGTTCAGTTGGAGGGTGAAAAACTACTTGTAACTACATAAATAAATCTTGTTCTACAACTCGTATGGCCTAACCGACTGTTCCATCATGTCCGGATGGTTACGTTTAGGTTAGGTATGGTCCCCTTTCGCAACCAAATCGGCTGAAGCAGTTCGAGCTACACTCAATCAGCGAAATCCCTTAAGAGTCCAAAGTGCAAAAGGGCAGCAATCTTTGACGAACTGTTTCTCAGAAACTATGATGCCTACAAAATTTTTGTTTGAGGCTATGGGATCGTTTTGGGGCCCTCTACAATAACCTCTCTTGTTTTTTTCTATTTCGGAGGCGTTTTCCCATGGTGGAAAGTTTTCAGCTGAGGGAAAAGTTGTTAGATGCAAGCAGTGTAAAGTTGAAAAGTGGTGTAACTTTCATTCAGCAACTCGTACGACCAAACTGACTATTCCAACATGTTCAGATGGGTACGTTTACATTAGGGATGGTCCTCTTTTGTACCCAAATACGTTGAATCACTTTGAGCTACATTGGACTGACGATTTCCCTTAGGAGTCCAAAGTGCTAAAAGGAAAAAATATTTGAAGGGATATTTCTTGAAAACCATGATGTTTACAGACTCTCTGTTTAGGGCTATGGGATCATGTTTAGTCCATCTACAATAACCTCTCTCAGTTTTTTCTATCTTGGAGGCATTTTCCCGTGGTGGCAAGTTTTCAGCTGAGGGAAAAGTTGTCAGATGCAAGCAATGTAAAGTTGCAAAGTGGTGCAACTTTCATTTAGCAACTCATACGACCAAACATATTGTTCCAACATGTCCGAATGGGTATGTTTACGCTAGGGATGGTCCTCTTTTACAACCAAATATGTTGAATCACTCTGAGCTACATTGGACCGATGATTTCCCTTAAGAGTCTAAAGTGCTAAAAGACAACAATCTTTGAAGGGCTATGTGATCATGTTTGGCCCATCTACAATAAAATCTTTCATTTTTTGCTATCTCGGAGGCGTTTTCCCATGGTGGCAAGTTTTTAGCTGAGGGAAAAGTTGTTAGATGCAAGCAGTGTAAAGTTGCAAAGTGGTGCAACTTTCATTCAACAACTCGTACAACCAAACAGATTGTTCCAACATGTCCGGATGGGTACGTTTACATTAGGGATGGTCCTCTTTTTCAATCTAATACGCCGAATCACTCTGAGCTACATTGGATCGACGATTTCCCTTAAGAGTCCAAAGTGCTAAAAGGAAGCAATCTTTGAAGGGCTATTTCTCATAAACCATGGTGTTTGCAGACTCTCTGTTTGAGGCTATGGGATCATGTTTGGCCCATATACAATAACCTCTCTCAGTTTTTTCTATCTCGGAGGAATTTTCCCATGGTGGGAAGATTTCAGCTAAGGGAAAAGTTGTCAGATGCAAGCAGTGTAAATTTGCAAAGTGGTGCAACTTTCATTCAACAACTCGTACGACCAAACGAACTATTCCAACACGTCTGAATGGGTAAGTTTATGCTAGGGATGGTCCTCTTTTGCAACCAAATACGCCGAATCACTTTGAGCTACATTGGACCGACGATTTCCCTTAAGAGTCCAAAGTGCTAAAAGGTAGCAATATTTGAAGGGCTATTTCTCAGAAACCGTAATGTTTACAGACTCTCTGTTTAAGGCTATGGGATCGTGTTTGGACCATCTATAATAAAATCTCTCGGTTTTTTCTATCTCGGAGGCATTTTGCTGTGGTGACAAGTTTTTAGCTGAGGAAAAAGTTGTCAAATGCAAGCAATGTAAAGTTGCAAAGTGGTGCAACTTTCATTCAGCAATTCGTACGACTAAACAGACTATTCCAACACGTCTGAATGGGTATGTTTATGCTAGGGATGGTCCTCTTTTGCACCCAAATATGCCGAATCACTCTGAGCTATATTGGACTGAGTGAAATTAGGTGAAAAATTGATGCAGACACAAGGGTACAATCACAAACTCTTTGCAACCTGCCTATAAGAGGCATCTAACAAGATTATTCTAACCTCTTTGGACAGTCCAAAAATCCCTTAAAACTTGACAAGCAACTAAATACACATTTCCCTCTTTAAGCCCCTTAAGCCCTTGTAATAGTGAGAAACTAGTTTTTGTCCAATTACTCCACAATTTTTCAAAACACCAGACCAACACATGACTGATTCAAACACCCATATCCAAGTTACATAACATATATGAGAAACAACATAGACTCCTTTGGACCAACGTTGACTTCCTATACATTCACCCTTGAAAAGGCTACTCAATTAGCCCAAAAATGCAAAGCAACATACCTTCAAACACCACAAAAACCCCTGAAAACTTGGGGCAGAAAATAAATTGCCAAGAAAACAAAGATTCTGCAATTGGATTCCATTTTTACGGACCTGTAACCATCAAATCAGAAAACCCTTGTTTTTAGTGTAATTCTTGAGGGTTTATTGGATGTAGCACTTCCACAACCTTTCAAATTCTGCCACCACTTTAGAAACCTTTATTTAGGCCCCAATATGCTTAGAAAATAAAGAAAATTTTGGTATCTCAGATATTTTTGCAAACCCTAGGGTAAAAACTCTATTTTCAAGTGAAAAAAACCACCATTTTTAGACCTTTAACTCTTCATTTTATTTCAAAACCTAGTTCTCCATTCCTTCCACTCTTGAAATATCATTTCCTAAGAAATCATCATCACATTGCACATTGGGATGATAATTGCAAAACTATTATTCCCCTGTTCAGGAACCCATCTAGAGAAAGTATGAGTTTTGAGGCACAAAATGAATAAAGAAACCCTCTATTAAGAAGTCAAAATAAATTCAAGACATTTAATAAAATTTCTACATAAATTTTTGATACAAAAATGCTTGAATGGCCTGTGCACAGGCAGAAAACACAAGAAAAACAATAAAATCCGAATTGAGCAATTAAAACTTTATTGATTCAAAGAAAAAAAATCCTTCAACCAAACCTGTCTCGAGCACTTGAAGGCCTTAAGTACAATTCTATGCCTTGGAATCCAACTCCCAATGCCTTTAACCACCAATCTTAACTTACTTTTGAAACCTTAATGACCGTTGAAGGCCAAAATACAAACATTTTTCACATTAATATGACTCATAATGAAATATTGCACTTTTCCACTTCTAACTTTACTAAGACCTCACTTAATGGCTTGAAATAGCATCATTACATGTTCAAAACACTGTTCTTGCTTGTCCTTAAGCAAATTTACTAATTTTTCCTTCAAAGGCTACAAAGCAACAACTAGGACAAGTTGGGATCTCCATGTTTTTTTGACCCTAAAACCTAAAAAGTCCTCCTAATACACGACCATTGATCATATTAGATCTCATTAAAGACAAAAACTCAAAATATTAACACTTTACTCATTAAAATGATCCATAATGATATTGTGGTGTAGGTGCTCTTGCACCAAAAATGGTGGTTACAACTTGCTAATGTCAATGAAACGTGGGGGCAGGAGGATTTAAGGTTGGATCAAGCTTGTGTAGGTCCTAATAGACGTGTTTGATGAATTTATAGGGTGTGGCAAGGTTGGAAACATTGATTTCCTTAAAAACCTCATGAAAGTTGCTAAAAATGAAGTTGCACCCAAGTTGGATTTGAGGAGCAAAAGTGGCAAGCCACTATAATTTATTATATATAAATAGGGGATATTACAAAACTTGGTTCAAATGAGCATACCGACAAGAAAGAACCAGGAAGAAAACCTTCGATTGTAGCTTGATTAAGTACAAAAATTTATTACAGTAACAAAGCATACACCTGTATGACTAATTCAACCTATGAGTTTCCAAAATATAGACCCCTTTACATTTTAAACATACCCTTTATACAATGCCAAACATTTGACCCATATTTCAAAAAACATCATTGGGTATAGATTATGCCCATACACAATTATGACCTTTTTACATTGTTTCCAATTTGAGAATTCAAATTTTACAAAATTTTCCTATTGGAGGCTTTTAGGGCATAGTCTTCCACAATAGTAGTATGTTCACGTTCTGGACTGATAAGCACCTATACAAACCATCAAGGTAGCTTAGAATAACCAATATATATTATTCTAAATGACACAAAATATGATGAGATGGTAATGCAAACTATAAAAGATGCTTAGAATAACCAATCTATATTGTTGTAATTTGTCGCATACCTCTCTGAAAGGATCAGAGCTGGATATTGTTGCAGCAGGTCCATGATCAATCGTGCTAGGAATATCGCAAAAGTGGGAAAATGAGAAATCTATATTGTCACAATAGAAAAGATGCTTAGACTAACAAATATATATTAATCTAAACAACTTGAATGATGATGAATTAGTGATGCAAACTATAAAAGATGCTTAGAATAACCAATCTATATTATTCTAAATGACACAAAATTTGATGAGATGGTAATGCAAACTATAAAAGATGCTTAAAATAACCAATCTATATTGTTGTAATCTATCGCATACCTCTCTGAAAGGATCGGAGCTGGCTATTGTTGCAGTAGGTCCATGATCAATTGTGCCAGTAATATCGCAAAAGTGGGAAAATGAGAAATCTATATTGTCACAATAGAAAAGATGCTTAGACTATCGAATCTATATTAATCTAAACAACTGTTGGGATATATTGTATCAACTAAAGGCATCAAGGTGGATCCTGTGAAGGTCAAGGCTATCATGGAGATGCCTCCTCCTAAGAATATCAGTCAACTTAGATCATTACAGGGACGATTCCAGTCTATTAGGAGGTTCATTGCACAACTAGTGGATAAAACTCATCCTTTCAATCATTTGTTACACAAGAATGTCTCTTTCAAATGGGATGAGAAATGTGAAGCCGCTTTTAATCAAATCAAGCAATATCTGATGTTTCCACCCATACTGGTACCTCCAACTGAAGGAAAACCATTGCTACTCTATATTGTAACAACAAAGATATGTTTGGGTGCTTTACTCACACAAGAAGATTCCACAGGAAAGGAAAGGGCAATTTTTAGATCAGTAGGAACTTGAATGGTTATGAGATCAACTACACCTTTATTGAAAAAGCTTGTCTGGCAGTAGTATTTTCCACCAAACAACTAAGACATTACATGTTGACTCACACCATCAAACTCATAGCTAAAATTGATCCCTTAAAGTATCTACTTAGCAAAGCTTCCCTAACAGGAAGATTAGCCAAGTGGGTCATGATATTGAGTGAGTTTGATATCTAGTATGTGGATAGGAAAGCAATCAAGGGTCAACCCATAGCAGATCAACTAGCGGAAGCACCATTACATGATGATCATCCAATGAGCATTGAATTTCCAGATACTGATGTCCTAATAGTGTCAACACAACAATGGATGTTGTACTTTGATGGATCTTACATGCAACATGGATTAGGCATGGGAATCTTGTTTGTCTCAACTCAAGGAAATACCATTCCAAAGTCTTACAGATTAATGTTTCCTTGCACCAACAACACAACTGAGTATGAGGCATTGATTATTGGAATCAAAGTGGCAGTCGAGTGGAAGATCACAAAGTTGCATGTCTATGGTGATTCCCAACTAGTCATTAATTAGGTGAATGATGACTACCAAACAAAGGATGATAAATTGATGCCATATAAAAGAATGGTTGATGACTTTAAAAAGTACTTTGTGGAGATCAAATTTGAGCAGATTCCTAGAGGTGACAACAAAGCTGTTGATGCTATGGAAACCATTGCTTCTCTCTTGTAAATACCCGAAAAACGAGCCTGTTATGAGTTCATGGTGGAACAATTGTTTAATCTTGCCTACGACAATACTGAATCCCAAGTCATCTACCATATAACTGAGGCCAATGCTTCCATCTATGAGAAAATATACACTTATCTAAAAGAAAATACCCTCCCACCCGATTTATCCCAAAACCAAAAATGAAATTTTATTTGACAAGCAGCTCGACATACCTTGATAGTCGATGTGATTTATCGACAAGGTCTTGATGGTACTCTCCTTCGGTGTCTAGAATGTAATGAAGCTGAAACCGCTTTATACGAAGTTCATGAAGGTATTTGTGGCACACATTCAAGTGGCCTAACTTTAGCCAAGAAACTCCTATGTTTGGGGTATTACTGGCCAAATATGGAGGAGTCTTTTCAATATGTCAAATGGTGCACAAAATGTCAAATTCATGGAAACTTGATACATGCACTAGCACAAGAGCTACAACCATTCGCATCCACATGGCCTTTTTGTTAATGGGGATTGGACCTTGTAGGAAAAATTCATCCATCTTCATGAAATGGACACAAGTTTATCATCACAGCCACATAGTACTTCACAAAGTGGATTGAAGTTGTTCCTTTGACCACCATCACAAGAAAACAAAATTCATCATTCATCCTGAATTACATCATCTGTCAGTATGGGATTCCTTAATCCATTATCATGGATAACGACAAAAATTTCAAGAATCAGGATGTCCAAGAGCTCTGTGAGAGGTTTCACATCCAACATCGGTTTTCTACACCATACTATCTTCAAGGAAACGACCAAGTAGAGGCCTCAAACAAAACTATCCTGAAAATCTTGAAGAAAATCATCAACGAGGTTGGACGTGATTGGAACATTCAACTGAACCCTGCTTTGTGGGCTTATAGAACCAATATCTGCACCCCAATAGGAGCCACACCCTATGCTCTAGTATATGGATCAAAGGCCATTGTATCTATTGAGGTTGAGCTACCATCATTCTGTGTGTCACTAAAGGGGATCATTTCAGATGAAGACTATCAGGTCTCTAGGTTACAAGAGTCAGAAATGTTGGATGAACATCGCTAGCATTGTTTGGATCACCTAAAGGCCAATCAACAGAGGATATCTAGAAGTTACAATCATAGAGTAAAACCTAGAATATTTCAGGTCGGTGACTTAGTCCTGAAAGAAAATCCCTATAATCAACATGATTGAGAGAAGGGGAAATTTGAACCAAACTGGCTAGGTCCCTTTGTTGTTGTATCAGTCTTTAGGTTGGGAGCATATCAGTTGTCCACACCAGAAGGGGATTTGTTTGATGAACCCCTCAAAAGCCTCAATCTCAAGAAATTCTACACCTGAATCATCTAGTGCATCGGAAAAGATCCTAAAATAATACAAAAACATAAAAAAAGTCCTAAAAAAATGGTTACCTTGATGAAAACTTGGTAAATAGGCATCTTGGTAACAACAAAAAAATGAAAAAAATCAAAAAATACAAAAAAAAATGAAAATAAAATAAAAATAAAAAATCATAAAATCTAAAAAAGTGCAATAAAAACAAGTGGTGAAAACCTAGAAACATACGCTATTTGTGATAGGCTAGCTTTTCCATCTATTTGAGCATGCTGACCATTCACTTTTTCCACCAATCTGCCTATCATTAGAAAGCATCATGTACATATCCTGACATCACGATCGTGTCTCACCCTAGACTGGGGGAAAAATACTGAACTCACCAGGGGCAATAAAACTTTAAGCTTAAACCAACAAACAAACAATAGTCAGACAACGTAACAAACACAATGATCATAGTGCAACTCAACATTGAACATCAATCACCACCAGTAACACATCAACCATCCAAATCAAATAACCAAATCAATCAAATCAAAGCAAACTTTAATGGATGATGTTCTTTCTGAATCATGGCTTTATCATGTTAGCATGAATGTTCAACTGTTGTACTTTAATTTTTATTGTCATATCTCTGGAGCAACTCGATGATGTATTGAACTAGAGTGGCTAGGAAGGAGTATGATTTTTCTTTGTCTGTTGTCTGTGAGTTGATCACTACTACTATGCAAATTGTCGCGAGACGTGCGCTATAAAGTGTCATTAATGACATTCAAAATTTGCATAGGAAAATGATTGACTCTTGTATGTTTACACGAGGAATGCTCAGGTCATCTCGGTTCAATTATACCTAGATGCTTGTGTTAACTTGCAATATCAAAAATCATGGAAGTAGTACTTAGGTCATCATGGTATAAATATACCATTGATGTTTGTACTAACTTTCAACATTTTAAAAGCTCAATGATGATAAAAAGTATGACAAATCAGCTGTTACGATGACAACCTTTCCATATTAGATCTGCATGGTTAAGTTAGATTGCATCCATGTCAGTTTGCATTTGTAGATACAGGGTTTCCAAAGCTTGAAAAATTGCACATTAAGGTTATCTCTCTTATTCATGGATTGAGTACATTTGACATTACCAAAAACACATCATTTGCATACATTAGAAAACACATCAGTTGCACCATCATTTGCATACATTGGAAAACACATCATTTTCACCATCATTTGCATACATTAGAAAACACATCAGTTGCATCATCATTTGCATACATTAGAAAACACATTAGTTGCATCATCATTCACATTCATCCATCCATGCATCACATCCTCATCAGAAAGCACAAAAAGAAGTTCATTGCATCTCACTTGCATAATCAAAATCATTTCATTAAGAAGATTGAAAGACATATCCAATAGAGTAAGATTTCTAAGAAGACAAACATCTCTATTTTTAATACATGCATAATTGAACTTGATGCATCTATAATTGAACTTGATGCATCCCTGAAATCATTTTCTCCTTTAAATAAAATGGATCTTGGATTCACTTAAGAAGATTAAAAGACATGTCCAATAGAGTAAGATTTCGAAGAAGAAAAAGTTGTTGAGAAACATGACTGGACACGAAAGACATAATACCATTGTTATGAACATCTAAAACTAGTAGAATTTTTTATTACTTAAATCCAAGACTGACAAAGGGCTAACTGGATCAGCATAATCATCACATGAACATCTCACATCATTTGCATAATTAAATCCATCTCACATAGCATAAAACACCATTCATGAAGCATATATAATCATCAAGCATACATTAACATATCATCATGATCATCATCATATAAACATCATAAAAACATAGAGCTATGCACCATCATGTGATCATTTCATCCATCATTCATCCATTCATTGCATCATTTATTTGCATTAGAAAAATACAAAAACGATAAAATCCATCACATGGGCATCATTCATAAAGCATCATAGAATCATAATCATCATGATCATCATCATATAGAACATCACACAGCATACATAATAGAAATTAAATGCATCCATCATAATCATCATCATCATCATATAAACATCATATGCACATAGATAAAATCATCATCATCGCCGCATGTCATATAACCTCAAAATCATAATGTCAAGTGTACAAGGATATCCAAAGATATAGAGAGATACATCAATATCAAAAATGGAGTGAATCATCAATTTTGCAAAGTACATAAGTGTATACATGTCCAAAAAACATCAGAGAATCATAATCAGAGCTATGTCATGCTCCCCCCAGACGGTGTCAACATCAATGGACCAATGCCTCCCCCACCATATGGACCTGCACCAAGATCTCTCTGATCTCCCGGAAGTGGCTGTGTAACACTTCTGCTAGTGGTTCAAGACTGGGACCTACTTGAATAGGACTGCACATAGCTCTCCCACCGCTCTGGAGGAACTGCATCATGATATCTCACTCAATAAAACTCTGCCTCTTATGCGGCACACCGTATCTCTCTAAAGTAGTTTGCTGAACTTGTGGCCTCTGCGACTCTTTGTAGTCTCTCAAAAATACCCTCTGCCTGAACCACATGCTGTCTTAGGCTGTCCCTCTCTACAGTAAGTGTGGAAACCTATGCCTGCATCTGACCTTGTGCCTGAACCTAGGCTTGGACCTGTGTAAGCTGGGCTTGTACCTACTGTACCTGCTATCTCACAACATCCCTCTCAGCTATCAGTCTAGTAATTTGTCCCTAAGCTTGGGCTAGCAAAGCTTGTACTTGCTCAAGCTAACCCTGCACTGTTTGTACCTGCATTTGTAAAGTAGCTATCTGTGTTTGTTACTACTACGAGGGTAGTCTAATCTCCACATGTTGCTGGGGTGCCACAACCAATGATCACCTCTTGCAAGGCACTTTGAACTATCCAACATCTGGAACTGGGCCTCCTCCACCCTCATCTCCATCACCTCCATCATCATCATCTCCACCCCCTCCATCTCGGTCTCCATCTTCGTCATCACTGCTCTCCTCCTCCTCCTCCTCCTCCTCCTCCTCATCTCCCCCCTCTCTCCTCCACCTGCGCCCATGACCCACTGCCCTCTCCTCCTCTAAAAATGGCACCGTATCGTCTGGGATGGTGATCCATGGGAATGGATGCAAGAATAGGTACTGTGCATAATCCTCTGATATTAGAGCCTTAATAATCTCTAGATGAATGTCCCAAATAATGGCCTGTAAACCTTGGAACGCTTGCATCATATGAAAAACCAGTCCCCACTCTATCGTATCCACCCGACGCCATGCATAATGTGCCATGCCTTGGGGCATCCCCTGGACTTTGCCATACTACCTCAGTACCTCAACAACAAGAATCTCTTAATGATAAATTAGGTCCGCTCAATCAGGTACATGGACTGGCACAAAAAATGACATCTTAGTGTCGTCCTCTGACCATTGCTCACAATCAAGATATGACCGCCATGTCACTGACTCTAGGCCATCAAGAATCCTCCTCCAATACTCCAGTTTACCCAGCTTAGGCTGAGCAACTGGACCTACATAAACATGTACATATGGTCTCATCGCCAGTCGTTGTCTATCTCCAATTGGATGGGTGACCGCTATATGCTCCCAGGCCCAAACCTGAAGCAATGTGACTCCAGCTGATAAACTAGCCCCTTGGAGGTAAACCACTTAGTGTAAATCATGGTACAAATGAGCGAGCATGCAACATCCCGAGGAATATCAGGTACCCTGAGCAATCATGCTCTCTAGAATCCTACCCCATCCAACTGAAAGTCCCTTTGACCTACGATCAGGACAAAGGAACCCTCCAATGAATCCGACTAGCACAAACGACAGTGTGGCATAGGCGCCAACCATCTCTCTCCACAAAATCTCATAGCTGCATATTCGGTCATCCTAGAATACTCTGCGTAGTGCATCAGTCCTACCTTGCTCTTGAGAATCATACAAGACTAGCTCTCCCACCATAGGTATTTGCAGAATCTGATATACGTCCTTTGGTGTCAGTGTAATCTCACCGGTGCGTAACTGAAAGGTGTTATGCTCACTATGCCACCTCTCTACTAAATTTGTCAATAATCCCCTATTAATCCTAATTTGGGTCATATCTATCAGAGATGACAATCCACATCATGCAATAATGACTACCTTAGGCTACATTAGGTGTGGAATCAACTCCCACATCCTGGGAAAATGCTCTTGAATTTGTAGACTTGTCAAAGGATCTATCATCACAAAATCACAAATCAGCTAATCACTCAATTAACATCAATCAACCTATCAATCAATCAAAATCAATCAAACTATCAATTTAATCAGCTATGGTGAGACTTTGATCAAATCTCGTGAGCATCAATCTATCATTCAACCTCACTTATCATGAGGTTTATCAATCAATCCAACCTCGCCTATCATGAGGTTTATCAATGAATTCGATCTTGCCTATCATGAGGTCAATCAAATGAATCAACCTATCATTCAACCTCGCCTATCATGAGGTCAATCAATCAATCAAACTATCATTGATCCTAGCCTATCATGAGGTCAATTATCATCATCCTATCATTGAATCTCACCTATCATGAGATCAATGGACATCTAATCTATCAACATCATCAATCATCATCAAATCAAAGGATGATGTGATCAAATATCATTGACATCAAGGAGTCTAATAAAAAAATCATCAATTTGGTTTAAAGCTCACCAATGCGCTAGAACAGTGCTTCGATGCGCTAAAAGACTCTATGCACAAAAAAATTCGTCAATGCGCTAAAACATGGTTCCAATGCGCTAAATTATCCAATGTGCCATTACATTTGATCTATGCGCTAAACCCCTCTATCAATGCACCAAATAATCCTATGCGCTACACCATCTCATCAATACACTAAATCAATTCACCTAAGCGCTAAATGCACGTATGCGCTATAACAATTATTCAATGCACTACTTTGGGCAACCTATGCGCTAATGTATTAACCATATGCATTAAAGCCTTAACCCTAAGCGCTAATTCATTCTATGCACTATAACAAACATCCTATGTGATATTACGGTGCTTGTATGTGCTAAAACAATGAAAACCAAATTTGCACATGGAAAATGGCATGAAAAATGAATTGTAGAAATTATGAGGTTTTTTGGGGTACATACCGGAGGTCTGTACGCTGTTGGGCGGTTGTGCCGTCGCACGCGCTCGAATCGGTGTGTGTGGTAAGGGATCACCATTATGCTCCAAATTGCTAGATTGCTCAATCACTCTCCAATCTCCAAAATGAAAATGCACAAATGAAGTTTCAAATTACCTTTTAAACCTTTTTAAGGTTAATTAAGATGGATTTTTGTGGCATTGATTTATTTATTTTCAAAGGGGCTTTAATTCATCACTTCATCACTTGGTGACTTCTACATCATTTTTCGGGAGATAAATCGTTTTTGAATCATAAAATTTTGAAATCATCATCAAATTATTGAAAAATCATCAAAATTTTCAAAAAAATAAAAAAATCTTAAAAATTCAAAAATTCACCAATTTATCTCCCAAGGGGGCATATATTCGTCATCACCTGAAAATCAACATCTAGGGCATTGAATTTTTTTTTTTGTCAACATCAGCAACAAATTTTTCTTTGAAGCAACGTGTAAACACATTACTTCAAAGAGGGGAAAAATGTATACACCCAAAATTGGTCAAAACAATTAATTAATTAAATACTAGCTATTTAATTAATGAACTCTTTTAATTCATCTACTTATAAATAAATTCTCAATTTATTTATAAAGTTCACACTTTTCTAAATTCTTCATCTAAAATCACATTCCTCTAATTTAATTAAATAAACAAATTCACATAGCTTGTTTTGTTTAATTAATAACCTTCTCACTAAATTCAAATGTCCAATTTGAATTTAAGCACATGTCTACACCACTTTTTGACCACATCATCAAATGTCACATGTATTTAAATATGACTAATATTTAAATCACATTATTTTCAACCAATTCCATAAAAAAAATTTGACACATGGCTTTCTCATACACTTGATCCTCTCATACATTTGGCATGTTGCCTTTGGTCAAGGGAACATCTTCCATGATTCTTCCATCTCCACCGTTCATCTCTCATGTTTGAATCTTGACCGTTGATTGTTGCCACATCACAAGATGCTTTGGAAATCCTATAAATACAACCTCTTGCACTACAACATTTTACATCACATCTTTGAGCAAACTTATTATGCAAGAATACCATTGGGGCATTTGGAGCATTTAGAGTTTGAGTTTATAGTATCATGTTAACTTAGAATCATGTCTTAGTTTCATAGCTGCATTGTATTTATCATCTTAGTATCATACATCATTTACATCATAGTTTTTAATATCATATCCATTTGTCAATATCACCATTATCATTTGCATCATGCAATATCATGTAGGAACTTAGATTCTTGCATTCAATAGCATCTCGTTTCTTAGGTTGTCATCCAAACCAGTCATAGTGCACATACAAAATCTGAGAACACTAATGATTTAAAGGATCCTTAAGAATAGAGAACAATGGAATGTTTTTAGAGATTTGTTTTGCTGCAAGTAGATTAGCTTTACGATTCAAATCTTTAATGTAATACGTCTCATTGATGTTTGTGTGCTTTATTATTGATTTGCTAACTCTCCCACATTTCACACATACATATTATATGATAGGCTTATGATAAATTCTATGACAACCCATTTAATGGTTCTATTTTGAGAGGAAAATATTTGTAAACATTTTTAGTTAATGACTTTTGTGCATAATGTGATGTTGAGATTTGTGCCCACACTTTTGCATAAGCATTTCTCCAATTTTCACCTTTTGCTAATTTATTAGTTTTCTTTACCACTTGAGCACTTGAGTTCAACTTTAAGATTTGAGAATGAAAACCCTTTATTTTTAAATATTAAAGGACAAATTCACATTGACGTTTAGAGGGTAATCTCATACAAAGGTTATATTCATACTTCATAGATTATTTTAGATTTCAACATATTTTTAGTAGTTTGCATTTGCAAGATTGTGTAAGAGAAAATTCTAACATTTAATCCCTATATAAGAATCAATTGTAGCATATTGTGAAGTTTGCATTTATGCTTACAAAGATTGCCTATTTTTCTTGCATAATTTTTGTGAGAAAATTTACATAGTTTATTCATTTTTCATCATATGCTCTTGCCTTTCCTTCATGTGACTTGGTGATTAGAAAGTAATTAACATATATTTTAGATGATTTGCTATAGATTTCATTTGAGTATAAATCAAATTCCAACTAATTAGTTTGCTTGGATCATAAGAGTGCATGTCTAGTTTTTGAATGGATTTGAATGCAGTCTTAGTTTTAATTGATGTGAGAACTTTAGTTTTCAACATATTTTATAAATAAAATTTAAATTTCATTTGAACATTTTAGATATGAAAATATTTACGTAAAATTTGTATCTAGGACATTACATTTCCTCAATGTCTCTATTTTCTAACAAGTTTAGTAAGAGGTTCCTAAGTCGTTAGTGCGTGTTCAAAGAACTCTTATTTCCCATAAATAAATAACTTGTTGATATGATAATTCTTCCTTATTAAATATCTATAAATTATATGAATTAAAGAATTAATTTTTGAGACATTACATTTCCTCAATGCCTTAATGTCTCTTTTTGCTAACAAGTTAGCAAGAGATTTCTAGGAAATTGGTGTGTCTTGATAGAGCTCTTAATTCCCATGAATATATGACATGTTGATATGATAATTCTACCTTATTAAATATCTATAAATTATATGAATCAAAGAATTAATTTCTAATCAATGCTTTTCTAATAAATATCTACTTTAAAATGAAAGTTTTGTCAATGGGTCCTTGGTTTGTTGGTGGAGTGCAAGACCCCCACATCATAAGGGATGGGGACGAGATCGAGCCCCGCGTGAATTTGGCGGAATGGATACCCCCAATCCTTGGCTCTTAGCCGAAGAGGATCAGCCTATGGCTCGTGCGCATATCGGAATCACAAAACAAATGTGAGTTTGATATAAAATCCTCCATTAATTTTTTTATTTTTTTTTCTAAAATGTAAAAATTATTTAGCTGGGGGATTCTATAGGGACCCTTGTCCAAAAGATTAAGAACCAAAAAAACAAAACAGAAAAAAAAACAACGTAAATTAAAAAACTATCAAAAGCTCAATCATCTGAAGGTTGAGAGCAAAAACCAACTACCTAGCTGCAAGAATTGGACAAGTGAATGTCTCCTTCTTTGTTGCAACCTGTTTTAACGGTAGTCTTAAGTGGGAGAATATCAATTATGGTTTGATGACTCCTTTATCAGACCAGCAACCTTTCCGTCCATGACAAGAAGGATTCTCCCATTGGGGAAAATCTCACCCTGTATTGGGCTGTTTGATGGGATTTTCAGTTTCTTCCCCATTTTATCATCTTGTAAGAAGTGGCCATTTTTCTTTCCTACTATGGTTCTCACTGGTTGGCAAGTGTCTCGGCTCTGCAGCATTTTGTTCATGGAATGATTCAATATTTAGGGAAAGCTTTTGTTTGAGTAGCTTTTGACATTGATGTTAACAAGATTCTAAATATGCAGAACCAGAATATCACTCTTTATTTTTAGTCATTTCAGCTTGAGATGTGAAGATTTGGTGAACAACGAATGAGGGTTGAATGGTTTTTTAAGCCGTTTTTTCTTGTTGTTTGAGCACAAATCAAAACCAGTTTACACATGTTATTATATATGCGATCTGAAGTATTTATATGATCAAGCTATTTTTGCTTTTCTTCTTTCCGGGTTGAGGATTTGGTATCTAAAATCTCATTCAGTTAAGAAATCGATTTTGTTTGAATTTTATCAGCGGGCATGAAGACAGCGGACGATTTTTGGTATGCTACTACTCTGTTTCAAGCAGGCATGGATATTTTGTACCTAAACATGGTTTTAGTTTTTTCACCTCATTCGAAACATAAACCAGTGTGAAGATGAGGGGTTGCTGTCAACGGGGTTGCCTGAAAGAGGTTCTGAGCATTTTAGATATGCAAGACATAGCGGTAGATTATGTTACATATGCTTCTCTCTTGCAGGTTTCCATTAACAGAAAAGAATTATTACAGAGAAAAAGAATCCACGTTCAGAGTTCTCAAACGGGCATTGCAATAGACAGGCTTGTGGAAAATACTCTGATAAAAATGTACGTCAAATGCTCAAGCTTGGCTGACGCTCGCAAGATGTTTGACAAAATGTCTGAAAGAGATGTATGCTCGTGGACTGTGATGATTGCAGCTTATGCAAAGCATGGCCCTGCTGAAGAGGCACTCATTCTGTTCCGGGAAATGCAAGACGTTGAAGCCGATCAGTTGGCCTTCTCCAGCGTTGTTTCGGCTTGTGCCAAATTGGCATTTATTAAACAGGGTATGGAGCTCCACCGACAAATTCTAACGAGGGGATTTCAGTCTGATGTCTCTGTGGCCAATGCCCTCATAGACATGTATGCGAAATGTGGAAATGTACAGAAAGCACAGAAACTGTTTAACGAAATGCCTGAACAGGATGTTATTTCCTGGACAACCTTAATAGCAGGATACACACATAGTGGACTTGTTCACGAGGCTTTAGATCTCTTTGAGAGAATGCCTCATCGAGACATCGTGTCGTGGAATGCTATGATTGTTGGATTTGCGCAGAATGGGTTTGTTGATGAAGCCATGAAACTGTTTAACGAAATGCCTCAATCAAATGTCGTCTCATGGAATGCGATGATAACGGGATTTGCACAGAGAGGGCTTGTTGATAAAGCCCTGAAACTCTTTCAGGAAATGCCTCAAAGAGATGTGATTTCATGGAATGCCATGCTTGCTGGATTCGCACAAAATGGATTTGTTGATGAAGCCCTTAAACTCTTCCAGGAAATGCCTCGGCCAAATTTGGTTTCGTGGAATGCAATGATTGCAGGATTTGGACAGAATGGAAATATTGAGGAAGCCCTGATGCTTTTTAGGGAAATGGAATTGGCAGGCATGATGCCAAACTCAAAAACTTTTGCCAGTGTTCTTCCTGCCTGTGCTAAGTTTGGAGCTTTGGAACAGGGTAAAGAGATACATGAAAAGATAATTAGAGGTGGATTTCAGTCTGATGTCTATGTGACAACTGCCCTTGTGGATATGTATGCACGCTGTGGGAATATCGAGAAGGCTCGTGAATTATTCAACAGAATGCATCCTCGGGCAATTGTCTCGTGGAATGCCATGATTGGAGGATATGCAATGAATGGCAATGGCAAGGAAGTCCTCCAACTCTTCAAAGAAATGAAATATTCTGGAATGGTCCCCGACCATATCACATTAGTTTCTGTTCTGTCTGCATGCAGCCATGCTGGCATGGTAGATGAGGGCTATCAACACTTCAATTGCATGAGAAAACACTATAACAATGTTCCTGGAACAGAGCACTATGTATGCATGGTTGACCTTCTTGGCCGGGCTGGGCGTCTGGATGAAGCAAAGGAATTTATCATCAACATGCCAATTAGACCTGCTGCCATTGTCTGGATTTGTTTGCTCGGTGCCTGTAGAATGCATAACAATGTAGAGCTCGGAGAATATGTGGCGGAGCACATTTTTGAGTTGGAACCTGAAAACACCGCTCCATACGTGCTCCTCTCAAACATTTATGCTGCAGCTGGCAGGTGGAGTGACATTGAGAAAGTACGGAAAAAGATGAGAGGAAGAGATATGAAAAAGAAACCTGGATGTAGTTGGATTGAAGTAAATAAACATGTGCATGCATTCCTTGGAGGCAGTGATCAAATTTGAATAGCTGGCCCAAGTTTCTATCTTGAAGTTTATCAGCAATGGAATGGCAAAGGCAATTTCAACCTTTACTTTCTGCATATAGAAAAAAGTTTACACTTCAATGGATAAATGTATAAGGTGGGTGTTTTACTTTTGAATTTCCTTGTTTTATACATGAAAATACATCAAATTCTTTGAAGTCATGTAACATGGTATGAGTCCATCCAAAAATTTGGAGGGGATAATTAAGGCTTTCACTTCTAACTAAAATAATTGCTCATACTATTAATGGTTACAAAAGGATCAGATACTAAAATTCATGATGTGCATAAGTTTGCAGAATTTATTCTCAGCTTGGTCCACTCATTAGCGGGTGTTTCCTAGTAATTTGGTTGCTAAATCTTATAAATTTCGTGGTTTATTTGTGAACCTCAAGAAATATCAGTCGGGACTCGGAGTAACTTATCTTCTTTTGTTCTGTTTTTATGGAAAGTAGTGAAAAGAACAATTTATAGACGAGGAAACACTGTTGAGGGGCAATTGATTCAAGTAAACATGTAATGTGCTGTGGAAATCCTGAATATAAACTCCCCATCTGGTGTAGCCACTACTACACAAGATACCTGAATTCTTTTATCTGCATACCAGTTTATTCAATGGTAGCGTGGGTTAAACCATAGATGTAACCACCTGTACAGAGGAATACCTATGAAGAACCAGCTATAGGCACAGTAAAACATCATAGAACCAATACTGAGGTAGAGAAGAGAAGTATCATGATGTTTTGCAAAGGTAGTAGACAAACTTGTTGAGATCATAACTGTAATCTTTATCCGGCATAACCACAAAATCCATTGTTATTGATAGTTCTCGTGAATGTTACATTTACGTGGAACTTCTCTAGTACGGTGTTCTCTTGCAATTTTTTCTTAATCCTTTCTATATTTTCTTATATAATTGTTGCTTGCTACAAAATCCACTATTTGGTTCTAGAGAGGGATTAAAAGAATGTCTTGTAGAATTTGAAAAGTTTCTAACAATATACTTTGACATCTCTATTTTGCATTTTTATGGTCCTCTAGATAGGAATTTGGAGATGCACTTTTCCAAGTTTGTTTATTCGATGTTCTAAATTGAGTTAATTTGTTTGTGACCTAAGCTTTCCAATGTATATTTACACTTTGAATTTCAAGTAATAGGTCGAAGGTTGTGACTATGAGAGTGAGAAGTCAAAATAAATAGCACCAACAAACATTTTTTAGTTTTCTATTAAGTGTTTACTTATGGGTTACCTTGGTTCCACTTTCAAGGAGGAAGTGGGTTACTAACAAGTGTCGTGGCTCCTTGATTATCACCTAGAGCCTCAATTTATTCCTTTTTAGTAAGTTTTCTATTTGTGTAGTGTAAAGTTATATAATTGATGAATTCAAAGTATGTAGATAAGGTGGAAGACGTTCATCTCTTGTATGAAATTTGTCCATTTTGTATACATTCTTAGTTGAAATAAAGATTTATTTTCTTTAACTATTTAATAAATGTCAATTTTCTTTTGTTTGATCATTGTTTATATAACATTAAGAAATGTTTGCTGCTATTTGGTTGTTGTACACTTTGGGGTGGAAATTGTTTAAGGACGCTGTGTTCACCGCTCGAGGGATGGCTTGGTTGCTGCTTTATGGGGGCCTTGAAGATCAGATTGTCTTGGCCTCCCTTGGAGTGGATGTTGTTATGGGTTGCTGCTTTTACAGCCTGATGGGTGGCTTGCAGGCTTGGTATGTTAGCTGTGCTCTTCTCCTTGGATTCTTTCATGGTGTCTTGTTGGGCTTAATTGTCTTCTGGTGGTTTAAGTTTCAAGATCTACTAAATCTCCTTGTTAAGGGTTTGAAGTATGGTTTTCCCTACCCACCCTTAGGGGGGTTGTTGTTTCAGGTTGCTATGTTGGCAACAAGGATGGTGGCCTGGTGGCCTGCTATGTTGGCTGCAAAGCCTGATTTGAAGAATATTGGTGGTTTAGGTCCATGTAGACCTGTCTTGCTAGTTGTGAGGCCTACTTTGTTGGTTGTGGGGGTCTTGGTCCTACTTAATTACGATCGTAAGGGCTTGAAGATTGTCTAGTTCTCTCACCCTTGGGGTGACTTCTATTTTCTGGCGTTGTTGCCTATCCTTCCTTTGCTATTTTGCTTGCTTCGCTTGTAGTTTCTTGTTGCTGTCTTGTCTTGATTGTTGTACCTTTTCTTGTTGTACTAAGTGCTAAATCTTTCATGATGTAAAAGGGCCAGGGCCCTTTCAAAATCCTTGCTTACTTAATAAAAAACATTAAGTTCCTCATCTAATTTATTTTCCCTCAAACTATTGACTTAGTTTAAATTAAGGCCTCTCTACAAAAAATACCTTATAACAAACTTGAATATAGAAGCAAATGCAAATGGAAGTGTTATTTTCAACAACTAATCCTAAATTTAGTAAAACTATTTTCAAACAACTTGGAGCATATACATTTGAAGGTAATTTCAAGAGAGCATATTTTAGCATATTTTGGCATAGTTAGGTAACTATTATAACGTGCATCTAAATGGATAACATAATGAAAGAAAGAAAAAAATATCAATAAAGCACAATATGGCATTGGTGGATAAACACACAAGTATTCATCATACTGTTTGGGGTCTAGGATGGAACCTAATGGATAGGCACATTTAGCAAAATAAATGAGTGATAATGAAAGTGTAAATATGAATGACAGATGCTAAGAACAAAACCAAAGTACAAATGATGAGGGACACAATTATTAACAAAACTAGGGGGGAACTTCAATGAGAATTGTAATGCATTTTTTAGTATTTGAAGTACCATACATGATTATGTAGGTCAAATGTATTGAATGCCTAATATATCCTCATGTCTACCACTAGCATCTCACATTCTAATCCTACATAGAATGGTACTTTGTAGTAATATATACAAGAAGGGTGAATGAGTGGTTGGGTAGATACACGACTACTTGTAGCTTTGTTAAATAGTGGCTCCAATGATGAGATGCCTTGTGTCATTACCTAGGAATGGTACTACAACTCATAGGTCATATAATAGGTGTGACAAAAAAGCATCCCTACATGTGCGCAACAAGATTAAAAAGGAGCTAGATTGTTGTGTTACTACCACGTATTTTAAAAGTGATGACAAAGTTACTAGCAAAGTTGTTAAAGCCAAGTGTTGATCTTGGTGGAGTTATGAGCTCTAGAGAGTCCCAAATCCTCTTGCATAGTAGCCCTTCCTTGAGAAACAAAGGATCCCATTCTATGTATCTATAGAAAAGGATGCATGGGAAGTTCTAAGCAACTTGCATATTGGTATGCCATTGTCTCTTGAAGGTAACTTAACTCACTTCCATGATCTAGAAGAGGTATCTCTCATTAATGTGTTTGTTTAACTCATGTCGATGATCTACTAGTGTGACACAATATTTTTTGAGTTTGAATGGTTATAGGGCATGTAAAGTGTTTGGAGAGTCCAACAAGGGTGGGAAGAATGTTGTGAGAGCTCAATATTGAAAATAGGATGTAAACAAAGGTATGAAGAGATTGATCTCTAAGATGTTATCCCTTACTTTCTAGGAGATGGTGTAGGGCCTAGACTAAAGTGGTCAAAGCTTATGGTAAGGTCTTATGAATTGTTTGTTCTATAAGTGTAACTAGATCCAATTACAAACCTAAAAGGTGTGCAATTTGTAATGCTTTTCATGGTATTGCTTGAACTTACCATTTGTATACCAAAGGATGGTTTGCATTTGTTATATCTACTAAATGCGCTCGATGGATCTAGGAACTTTGTCAACATTATTTAAGTTGGAGTTGCCTTTAAGGATGGTGGTGGAGGAAAGCTACATCAATGGGTGCAAAGGGTTGAAAAATGTAATGCACAAGAGAAGAATATAATATGAATTATGTTGAAAGTACTTGCTAATAGTTGAGAATAACAAACCACTTCGAGGGGGCAAAGCTCCAAATATCTTTAATGAGAACACAATTTACAATTTGATGAAAAAATAAGACTCACTACCTCCTATATATAATCTACTTACGCCTAGCATATCACCTAGGCCAACTTAGATAACCACATATAAGCCTTGGGTCAACCTAAAAAACTAAATAACAATATATTAATGATAAGAAAAGCTAAGTAACAATATATTAATGATAATATGACTTAATTAAGAGTTAAGGTAGCCACAAGATGACTACAATAACCCTATGTATACTCTAATATTAAGGGCGTAGCATGCCCCCCTCTTTAGAGAATCACTGTCCTCAATGTTAATCAAGTGTGGATGCTTCTAAGTGAACTCCTCATCCTCCCACATGGCATCTTCAATTGGTAAATTCTTCCATTGGATGAGACACTGAGTGAGTGTTCTAGTCCTTAGCTTATTTGTGTGTGTTTGACAAATAAAATTGGTTCCAATATGATTCTTCGTTCTTTGTCGATCTCTCGTAATATTGTTTGAGTAGGAATATTATGTCCATATACCTTGTTCAAATAAGAAACATGAGAAATTTGATGTATCTTTGTTGTTGGTGGCAATTCAAGCTTGTAGGCGACACTACCTATATTTTTCATGATTTGGTACATGGGCCATAATATTTCAAAGACAACTTGTTGTTCTTTGACTGTTTATTTAGTGACATTTGCTTGTAAGGTTGCAATCTCAAGAAAATCCAATCCCCAACTTCAAAACTTCTTTCACTATGGCGTTGGTCTGCGTACTACATTGTATTTTATGACATGGTTAGATTCTCCTTGAATCTTGAAAGTACTTGTTCTTGATGAAGCATGTGGTCCTTCACAACATACAATCTTGGTGACACCTCCAATGATGATGCGATGGAAGGAGGATGATATCCATATAGTGCCATAAATGGAGATATTTTTTATGAACTATGAAAGGAAGTGTTATACCACCATTCCACTAGAGGTATCCAATCTACCCATTGATATTGTTTGTCTAAAGTGAAATAGTGTAGATATCCCTCTAAACACTTACTAACAACCTCAATTTTCCCATCAAATCGAGGATGGTATGAAGAGCTATGAGCCAATTGAGTACCCAAACATGAGAATAAATTTGTCCAAAATTTACTAGTAAAGATAAGATCACAATCACTAACAATAACCTTAGGTGTACCATGTAGCTTTTGTATATTCTCCAAAAATGCTTTTGTCACTGTACTTGTTGTAAAAGGATGTGGTAATGCAATTAAATTTGCATATTTAGTGACGATCCACCATTGCAATGTTGACATTCTTGCCATTAGATCTTGGAAGTTCTATGATGAAGTCCATGGAGACCTCTTTCCAACATTGGCTATGAATAACTAAGGGTTGCAAGAGACCAAGCATCTTAATTGTCTCCCCTTTATTTCTTTGACAAACCAAACATTCAACCACAAATTTTTTGACATCCCCTTTTAGCCCTTCCCAAAAGAAGTTTTCTTGACTTGATGATATGTCTTCCAAAATATAGAATGACCATAAATTGGAGACTCATGAAGCTTTGTGAGAATGTTTTGTTTGAGAGTGGAATTCTTGGAGAAATACAAATATTTTTTATACCTCAAAGCATATCCATTCCAACAAAACTTATCTGAACTACTCATCACTATGTAATTGTTGAATGAGATTACTTGTAGCAACATCATTTTTCCACTTTGTTTTTACTTCTACTACCCAATCTACTTGTAATATTGAAATGCCACACAATCAAGATTCATCCTTCTTATCCTTCCTTGATAGTGCATTTTCCACAACATTTTCCTTAACTTTCTTAAATATATAATCTCAAAGTCATATCCCAACATCTTAGTGACCCATTTTTGTTGCTCTTTAGAAGATAATCTTTGCTCCAAACAATATTTTAGGATATCATGATCTATCTTAACCTTGAGGTGTCTACCCATTAGATAAGGCCTCCATTGTTTTATTGCATGAAAAATAGGTAATATTTCCTTCTCATGAATAGGTTTGAGTTGATTCTTACCCTTTAATTGATGGCTCTCAAAAGCAATGGGTCGACCCTCCTGCATGAGAATTGATCCTATACTAATTCCTAAAGCATCACATTCCACAATAAAATCCTTGGTGAAGTCTAGAGTAGCAAGAATTGGAGTTGTACATAGCCTCCTTCAATCTCTCAAATGTTGCATTAGCAAACTTATTCCATTGAAAAGATTCATTATTCAATAAATTTGTAAGGGGTGCTCTACTATACGACCATAATTCTTCACAATATTTAATAGTATCCAATCAATCCCAAGAAACCCCTGATTTTCTTGATGGTTTTGGGAACAAACCATTCTATGGTGGCCTTAATTTTGTTAGGATCCACCTTTAATCTTTCATGTGAAACTAAGTGTCCCAATTACTCCACCTCTTTAAGACCAAAAGTACACTTGGAACGCTTAGCATATAGTTGGTAATAGTTGAGAACTAGTAATTCTTGATCTACATGTTGCAAATGTTCCTCCATGTCTTGCTCTAAATCAAAATATCATCAAAGAACACTAATATAAAATTCCTCATTTTTTTTGTAAAGATGGAGTTCATCAAACTTTCAAATGTAGATGCTACATTAGTAAGGCTAAATGACATCACTAAAAATTCATAATAAATGTTTTCTTAGGAATATCTTCTTCCTTAATTCAAATTTGGTGATAACCTAATCTAAGATCTAACTTTGTAAAATATATAGCTCCATTCAATTCATCTATTAAATCATCAATGACTTGAATAGGAAACTTATCGTTGATGATGTGCATGTTGAGCACTCTATAGTTTGGGAACATGTGCCAAGTTTGATCCTTCTTATGCACCATCACCATGTGAGAGGAGTAAGCACTTCAGCTATGCCTAAGATTTTCTGCCTCTAACATCTTCTAAACAATCTTTTCAATCTCACTTTTTTGTATATATGGGTACCTATAAGGCCTGATGTTGGTTGGCTAGCTCCCTTGCACTAGTTGTATGGAATTATCATGATCCCTCTCAAGAGGAAGTCCTTTAGGCATATATCCAAAAACCATTGAGTGATGATCTATAATTGCTTGTAAATCTTGATGGGTAGGAGCATTTGATTAATAAGCTTCTAATGGACATAATTGGGCCACAAATCCATCAAATCCTTTCGTAAGAAACTTTTGCACTTGATGAGAGCTTACCATCTATGGGGACTTTGCATGCAACTCTCTTAGCTCCATGGTCTTTCCTTTTAATTGAAATTCTTGACATATCATGCCACCCTTAGATGGCCCATCATTGATAAAACATATGAGAGATCCTACATGGGCCATCTTGAATGACTTTCCTTGAAAGAGTCCTAAAATTGGCTAAGACAAGGTTTTTCTGGGATTTTGGGTTTTCACTTACCTCCCTTTTGACATTCTTTCTCCATCCCTCTCACTCCTTTTCTTTCGCTTCTTCTTTCTATCTTTTTCCTAAGTCTTAGGTTTCTATCATCAACATAATCCTTTAACTCCTATCGCTTCCTTTTCATAAGCTTTAGGCCTTACCTCCGATCACCAAAGTCTCGAAGAGGATTTTCAAGATTTGTCTAAGTCTTGACTTGTTGGACTTCGAGGATCAGCCTTTTACTCTACCTTTTATCATTTCTTCATTAATTCTTAGGCCACCCCTTCAATCATTGAAGCCTGATTAGGCCTTTTCAAATTTTCCTAACTTTCGATCTTTCAAGCGTTGGGTGTCAGGATTTTCCTTTATCTCCTTACTTCTTTCCTTCTTTTCTTCTTAGAAAATAAGCCTTACTTATGATCCCCAAAATCTCTCTTCGGCCTTTCGAGCATCAGGCCTTCGACCTTTCGCCTTCCTTCCTTCTCCTTGATTCCTTCCTTCGAAAATTTGACTAAATGTCATAGTTTTAGGATTTCGAGAATTGGCCTTCCCTCTTAACTCTTACCTTCTTTCAGTAAGAGGTTTTCCTTCAGCACGATCCTTGAAAACCTTCTTAGGCTTTTGAGTATCGGTCCTTCAACCTTTCTTCTACCTCCTTTTCTTGACCACAAGTCTCGATGGTTCTTTTGAAAATTTGACTAAGTGTCAAATTTTTTAAAATCGGGAGTCAACCTTTTCCCTTACCTCTTACCTTTATGTGGTAAGAGGTAGATCTTCTTCCTGAACCCCGATGGATTCCTTCGAAAGATTTGACTAAGTATTATTCTTTTGGGTATTGGGTATTGGGCTTCCTTCTTTTTCCTTGTCTTATCTTTACGATAAGGCGTAAGCCTTCTCCTTGACCTCTGATGCCTAACATGTTGGGAAAATGTGTCTCAACATTGCAATTACATAAGGTATTGTTGATACATAAGCATAGGGGGTACCCCCGCGAGGGATTTGGGTACAGGGGAAAAACCCTTGAAAGCCAAAATCTATGTATATTTTATTATTGTAAATATGGACCATTCATCATTAGGTCTTAGATCTAACAATCAATTTTTTGTTGCCTTGACTTGCCCTAGAAGGCAACCCTTTTTTATGAGGGTGTGTATTACAACTGTGTATAGTGATGTATTATGAGAGTCTGATAGTAGTTGTGTTGCCTCTGGATCTTTGGTTGGTGATACTCCTGTGAGAAGCTTGCTCTGCAAGTATATTGTAATCTTGTGATTTTTGAATAATATATTGGGCAACTTTTGGAGTGTGGATTTTTTTCCCAAAAGGGTTTTCCCCATGGAAATCATTGTGTTGTGGTATGCATGATATTTATGTTTATTTTTGTTTAAGTTTCTATAACTGTTGTAAATATCTGTAAAGTTTTGCATTATCCTCCTCTTAAGATTAGTGTAGGAAGTTGTTTCGCTACCTTAGCTTCCTTACATGACAAGGGAGACCTTTCAGACTTTGCGGTTTGCTCTTTTGGATTTCTTATTTCTTCCTTTTTCTAGCATGTGGTATATCAAACTCTTGAACCTCGAAGTATGACAGTTCGATGCCAATGAAGCATGAGGTATGAAGGAGGCCTGATGCTCAATCTTTGATGAGGATTCTTTTTCACAACTCTAAACCTTTTAATTCATAACCAAGGGATTCTTTAGGGCCCAAAGGATTGACAATTATGTGATTTGGCACGTTTCTTCAAGACAATGCCATTAATGCTTGAACCATCATTTCAACTACCTATTTTGACTTTTGGGTTTCAAGGACAACATTTAGTGCATTCTTCGACTTTTGCAAGTGGATTTAATGATATATATATAATATATTAATATATCATATATAATATATAATATATATGATATAATATAAATATTAATAAAATTTATGATAATATTAATATATTAATATATAATAATAAAATATTATAATTATATAATTTATAATATTTTATTAATGTATAATATATAATCTTTTATTATTATATAATATATAATATATAATATAATATTATTATATAATATATAATATATAATATAATATTATTATATAATATATAATAATATAATATTATTATATAATATATAATAATATATTACTATTATTTAATATATTATGCATGATTAATATGATAACATTAATAGATTAATATCTACTATATAGATTAAATATTATATATTAATATTATCATACTAATATATTGAAATAATTAGTTATGATAATATTAATATATATTAATGATATATTATTATTATATAATATATAATATATTATATTATTATTGTAATATATAATAATACAATAATATATTATTATTATTATCATATATATATATACACACATACATGGCGCTCGGTCTCTAAAAAAATTGTATGTTTCTCAATAACGAATATTCGTTTCTTAAGGTAAGTAACAAATATCTGTTTTTGCTGGTTAATATTGAATATCCATTATTAACGAATATCTGCTTTTTAAAAAGCGGATATTTGTTTTGCTTTAGTGTTTAGCTTAACAAATGTACTTTTTACCAACCCAAGTAAAAAGTCAAATGTGAATTTTGCAATTTTGCCTTCCTCATGTCACGTACCCCCCATGATTCTGCATAGACCCTTATGTTGATAATAAAATCATAATAGAGATTTGATGTGTTGCAACTTGCAAGGCCATAGCTTAAAGATGAGTGAACAAAAATCAATTACCATTATGTGGCCCTTTTAAGGAAAAATTATGTGGGGGCCCATAAAGGACCTCCTCAAAATACTTACCAAATATGGCTCAAGCAAGTTGAAGGCATAATAAAATTCAAAGAATTATCTAAGAAAAATGTGGTGGCCATGGATTAGCTTTAGAAAATTCAAGACCAATTTAAATAGCTTTAGGACAACAACATCCTTGGTCAAAATCTAAAAAGGTTGTAACTCAAGTATTAACTATTGTTAAATCTGACTTCAACCATTTACTTTTTCATTATAATTATTGAAGGATAGTGTTTCTTATATTTCATTTAGCTACCTATTGGTAGCTTGTATTGTTTGTAACTTTCCTTTGTTCAATATAAAAAAGGCTTTGGATTTTAAATATAAAGAGAGGATGTAATTATCAACAAAGACTTGATTTCATATTATTAAAAAAAATTTAAAAACATAATAAAAAAAAACATGTAATGATAAATAAAAAAATAAAAAGGTCTCTCTAATCATCATATCATCCTTCTTCAAGGGATCATTCTCATCAAATTTTCTTTGAAAGTATCGAAATTATTTATGAAGTGTTTTTAGGTGCTTACCGTATCATGAAGAATATTTTCATAAGTAAATGTCTCCACTTGAGAGGAGGTATATTTATTTTTGGTTTTGGCATCCAATTTTGTGGTAATGGAAGTAAATGTACAATATAAATAAAAAAGCTAAGATATCTCAAGGTATTTTGGAAGATCTTATTCAATTTTGTAACAAGACACCAAAGTCTCAATTATATGAAGGTTGTTGTTAATGTTTGTTATAAAGAATGAGTATTTAAACTAATTGTTTGATTAATTCTAATAGATCTACAATTGGGGATAATCAAGTTACAATATACACCAATTCAATTGAATTGGTTCAATTCACTTGAACCCGATTATTCCCACATTAAACCAATTGCCAAATTGGTTTAAGCAAGTGTGCAATGAGGACAAGTATTTGATCCCTAATTTATAAGAATTTTTTTAGTCAAATCTACGAGGCTTTGTTAGCCTCATTTCTATACCTAATTGAATGAAATATTTTATTTCCTTGACAATATATGCAATAACAATTGGTAGAGCCTATTTTCCACTAATTGGTTTCAATAGGTTTTATAGGATATAATTAGCTACAATTACCATCACAACCCCACTTTAATGTTGTGATTTACTTGTAATTAAAGTCATAAATATTGCTAAGTTTAGATTTTTTTCTAGGTTTTCTTGTTGAATTAAAATCATAGGAAAGTTTATTGATTAAAGATAGACCCAAAAGTTGCTTTAATGGTAAAAGAAACATTCAAGAAGATGTTAAAATAAAATTTTATTTGACCAATTGATTACTACCCTAAATATCTATTCTGCTACATATTATAAAAATTTGTTCATAAACATATTTTTTTAAAAAATAGAGACCTTAACATGTTACCCAAGGATGGCTTTTCATTACCTAACATTGATATGATCCTAGATTCCACTAACGGTCATGAAATTATATCTTTTATGGATAGATTCTTAGGATATAACCAAATCTTGACAAACCTCCAAGACCAACAAAACATACATTTAGTACATCATGGGGAAATATTTTGTTATATCATAATTCCCTTTGGATGGAAAAATAATGGAGCTATATAAAAAATGCTCATGATGCTAAAGTTCCATGGTCTCATGCATGGAGTTTATAAGATTATGTGTAGGAAATTTTAAGAAAATATAAGGAAATAATATATCACATCCAAGATTCAAGAAATATTTTTTTAATGTCTTTGATAATACAAGGTTAGATTAAATCCTAAGAAATATTTCTTAAAAATAAATAATGGTTGCATATTGGATTTCATTGTACCTCAACAAGGCATTAAATTTGATGATAAATATTGATACTATTATTAGCATGCTCTTTTAGTCACATGAAACCATCAACAAGATATATTTACCTTTTTGTCTAGACAATTACAAATTTTATGATCTTCTCTATACCCATACCATTAATTACACCTTATCTCATGATCATATTACACTAGGGGCATCATTCCTTCCCCATTTTATAGTGTGATCATATGTTGGAGTCATATTAGTGAAAACATAACCTTCCTCACACAATCAAAGAAAGGTGAAGAAGAGGTATCAGGCCCAAAGTCCAATATAAATCAATGAATAACTAGATTCCAAATATTGAAAGTGAGCACACAGGTATGTTGTTGAAAGTAATTTTGCAAGTTGTTCTTGGTCCTGGTGAAAGTGTGTTGTCCCAAAATTTCAAGAGTACCAGTTTCCTTGTTTTGTGTGGAGTGTTGTGTACCAAAGCTTGGAGTTGAAGATTGTTGTTGCTGAAGAAGTCAAAGTTTTGACTTTATCTGGAAGATTCCAATAACAACTGGCATCTGCAACGTCCTACCTTTTGATTTTCTGTTGATGATTCTCTTGATAGAATTTAAGTTCAAACTCTTGGGGCCTTGTTCCTATAAAAGGCCGTTTAATGCTTTACTTTTATCTTAAGTTAAAAATTTGTGGATGTTGGAAGAGCTAACACTTCTTTAAGTTTTGTTCTTTTTTCCTATTTTTTGAATCATTTCGGATTAAAAACTTGTATGCACATAGAGCTTAATCAATATCAAAGTCAATTTGAAAGCTACCTAACTCATGAATCTTTTGTAGTTGGTTTGTTCATTCAGCCGGACAAGACTATATGTTGTGTCATTTAAGGGTGCATACAAAACCTACTCGGTGTCTAAAATAAACCCCCTTCTTTAAAAGCTCGCACCATTCTATGCTTAGCTGTGAAGTAATCTAGTGAAGTATAGAGCAGTTTTCTTTGATTTGATTAATTCTTGGGGCATGAGTGGAGAACACCTGAGAGCAATTTTATCTTTCAATTATTTTTATGCTTTATTTTAGATTAGATACATTAAATTTCAAAAAATATTCCAAAAAAGAGATGAATGAATGGAAATCAATGTTATTAGGTTTCCACAATCCATAAGAATATGAGAGAGCAATTTCTGGATTAGATTGTGTAAGCTTTTTTTGGATCGACGTTTCGGATCACACTCCGTGATCCATAATCAGGATAGAGAGCTCAAGGAGATAACAAATTTGTTTGATTTTCATGAAATATTATTGCAAATTTTTTTATTTCATGAAATTGTTTAATGATCGGACTGAAAATCTTTCATTTCATGCTTATGATTCCTTTAAGAACTAAGAATTACCATATATACCCCTTGAGATTAACAATAATATCACATCATACCTTGAAGTGAACCTAGTATGGTCAAGACCTGACTACCGGAGCCTTTGGATTAAGCTAAGTCAACCTTTCCCCTTTCCTAGGACCTTTTAGGTTGCCCTGGTTTGGTCTTTCAAGTAAAGATAGGTTCTTCACAGTTTTCCTGTGAGGATTTTATCTGCACTGTTATTGCGACTAACATCATGATCAACAAATATCAAGAAGACTTATATTAGGAGATGAAGTATCATGAATTCCATTATTATAATTTTAAGGTCATTTCCAGACACATAACTTGAAACATCAACCAATGATTTCAAGGAAATTCACACTTTACCAAAACACCTAGCCATGATGATTCACAATGTTAAGAAATTCAAGGTGAAACTTGTAACAATATGAACTTAAATATGTGGTTGTAAATATGAAATTATGTATTTAAGATTACCATCAAGAGATTATGTAATTAACAATTACAACAATGGAAGAAAATCAGTAATACCACAAGTAGAGAATAACAAGTGACACAAGATATACATGGATAAACCCTTGTGAGAAAAAATCCACACCCAAAGAGATCCATTGTTTGTATTAATCTTTAAATGAGATACACCAATACAACACCCCTCTTTGAATTTGGGCAACACTTCGTTACTTTGAAAAACTTGAAAACAAAATCTTACTAACCACCATCTCAATGCTCAAATATATAGAATTTTATGAGAGAGAATAACACAAATGGTATCCCAAAACAAGAAGCAAAAATACCTAGAAAATACCACACGCCCCTTAATGGATAACCCATAAGCATGGTGAAAAATATTAAATGATCACATGGCCTTCACATGGGTGCCTAACCCATAGCCAATCAAAACTAGTCAATACTGAGTGCCCCGTAACTATTTGATAGCTTTGACAACTTCATGCAAGAACATGCACCAACATACAAACTTGGGCACCCTACCATGCAAAACATGCAAATAAAATGCAAGTACATGCATTACAAAGTGGTCCCCACTTAGAAGTTGGATGCCCAAAGGGAATATGCTCCTGAGATGCTCTATAATCATCACTGTAGTGAGTCCACCTCTTTGAAATCAATTAAAATTTATCATAGGAAAATAAATTATAAATATTTTTTCCCTCATGTCCCTTAGAACACTTTCCAAATAATGTGGAAACACATAAATCAACTTAGGATATAAATTATAATGTCACCTATCCTAACATTTTGCAACCAGTGACGAGAAAAATAGATACCAGATCTAGATAGATAGAGGCTCCTGAGAGCGTTCTATCATAGGAAGTTAAGTTATGAACAAATAGTAGGACAAAGGAACCCAGGGGCATCTGAGTCCTAGACAGGGTATCTATAATTTCAAAGTTTGAATGTGTAAGGCATTGTTGAAGGATTCTAGGTTTGGTTGTAGATGGGTTTGATAGTGAATATTTTTCCAAAATTTTCTTAAGTTATGCCAATGTAAGTGTGTAACAATATGTGAACAATAATGACAATTTTGAATGTAATTTTCTGATCTAAAATGTAAAAGTTGACTAATTGTAAGATGCCTAAAAATGATGATTATGATACAATTCTAAGACAAAACAATGTAAAAAATTCACTTTTTATCACTTTTTGAGCTAAATGAATACAATTAAAAATGTCAAAACAAAGTTTTGCAAGAAAACACAAATTGAAGACAAAGAGACAAAGAAGTGTAAAAAGTCTTGTTAATGCAAGTGTACAAGGACATAGGAACCCAAGGGAATTTGAGTCCTTGATAGGGGTTCTAAAAATTCAAAAGTTGAATGTTTATTATATTGTTTAGAGGTTCTGCTTTTGTGTGCAAATAGGCCTGCAACTAAGTATTTTTCCAAAATTTATCAAATTAAGACAATGTAATGCAAATGCAAATGTGCAACAATAAGTGACAATTGTGAATGCAATTTTGAATGTAGATCTAATCTAAATGATTGAAATAAACTCTAATGTAACCTATGATGCAAAATGATATGTAATTTTTTGAATTTTTATGTATTTTATGATACAACTTAAGTGAAACCCTAAATGAGAAATGTGAAACAATGTAATACAAAACTTAGATCTAAGATAAATTTTCAAAAGGTATGTAATGTTAACAAGTCAAGTTCACCAAAATGAAACAAAGAAAATAATAACCCTAGATCTAAATTGTAAACCTAGGATTTAAAGTTTTGGGTTTGTATGTAGTTATGTTTCATTAAGGTGGAGATCAACAAGGTGTATAGATTGAATTTCAACCATGAAGTGATCCAATCAAACCTAAATCTCCATCTTATTGAGGATCAAGATGATTTGGAATTGATTTTCTATGATTAACCTGAATAGAAGTTATATAATCTAATATGAGAAATGTAATAATTTGACAATCCACAGATTGAAACAATAACTTGCAGGTAGTTCTGAAAAGTTTAGAGGACTATGCAATTTTCTTGAAAAGTTGGTTCTAATCACTGTAGGAGGAAAAAGTTTCCTTAGGGTGTATGGGTCCTTGTATGCCTCTTCTGCTCTATTTTTGAGGTCCTCTATTGATATATCTGAGCCTTTGATTTTTGGTTGCAAAGTTATTAGAACATTGTCGGACAATTCTGTAGGCAAGTTTCTGTAAGTTGACAAGATGTAGGTATTTAATTACATTAATGAACAATTTATCTTTAAGCTCCCTTCAGCCTCTTCATTTAACCTGGAACCTACATATTCAAAGAGAGGGAAAATGTTGGGCCATTTAGAGGCTTGCCTCAGTCAAACCCCATGTTAGTGTTTCCACTTCCACAATGGTAATGCCAATGATAAATTAATGATGGATAGGAAGGAATGATGAAATCACAAAGTGCTGCAACTCACCACCCTTCAGTGGCTTAAATCTTTTAGTCATTTTGAGGAGGAAAAAAATTTAAATAGACTCGAAGATCCACTACCTAAACATTTCTTTTCTAGGATTTCCACTCCAACATTCAATGACATAAGACCTTGTGTTATAGATAATACTTCCTTCCCAAGTTTGGGTGGCTTGACCAGTTTTATTGGAAATTGATTGATCATAAGGAGATTTTCCATTTTCTTGCAATTTACCTTTCTTTCCATTCCAATTCTATGGAGCTTTGATAAGATGATTATGAGAATTGAGAAGAAATTGTACTACTAGATTACCAAGCCTCTCGCTATGGTAGGGAAATTTCAAATATTCTCTAAGGTTTTGGACACCACTCATGTTTTTTATTCATGTTGGGTCCCTTCCAAAGCTTCTTACTTGAAGGTTGAGAAGCTCCTTATAGATTTTATATGGGCTTCTAGTGATGGGAATCAATGATTATATTGTGTTATATAGGGATTATATTGTCTCCCTTGTGAGGTTGAAGGGCTTGTTTTGATTTCTATTTATTGTTAATGCATTTCCTTGTGTTCCAAGTGGAGCATCAAATCACTCCAAGGTGATGAATATTGGAAAATTATTATTCACCACTACAATTATATGACACACCTCAATGTCGCCTAACCTAGAAATGTTTTGATTTAGGAACCCTTCTTACCATGAGGGAAATTGTTTCCTTTCAAGGAACTTTGTCATCAAAAAGTATTTGGAAGGATTGGGAAGCCATCTAACCTTAGCTTCACTAGATTGGAGATGATTTTTGTAAGTATTTATCTATTAACCAATACTCCATTTGGTGGTCCTTGGTTCTAATTTCTCAAGGGAGACCAGTTACTCAATTAACATGGATTCATACGTTGAAGTTCTTAAAATGGTGAGTGCAAGTTTTACTACATTTCATTTATTAGATGACCAAGCATTTCCTTCATTGGTTATAACTAAAACTTAAATTTAGGCTTTCTAATTAGGACCAAGAGACTTATTATACACTTATTGATGGTATCCCTCCATTTAGATGATTCACATAATTGGGGTGAGTCATCTCAAACCATGGTGGAATGACTCCAAAAGTGATATTTAGACAAGCCATTTTTGAATTACAAGCCCTACATGGGTTACTCTAGGCTATCTCCATGATTATGTATATGGTTTATCAACTCAATATATGTTAGAAAATTTAGTCCTCTTGTGGGACTTGGCAAAAAATATTTCAATATGTTTGGTCAGCAGTGCTGGAGTGTAAATTGGCTCATTTTCCTAATGATTGTTGTAGCAAGGCCTTCCTATGGAGACTTATCTTTCTCACATGGGATTTTCCTATATCCATTTTCCTTTTTTGGATAGTTTGAATCCCTCAAGCATCTCTTTTGGTTCTACCCTCAGGCTCAAGAAGCATGAAACTGCATTCATAATTTTTTAAAACCTTTTAGACCTACTCCATTTTCTTGGCACATGGTTTTTCTTAGATATTGACCTTGTCTCTGACACAAGTATACCAATATTTGGGATGCTTTTAGAGTGTAAATACTTTTTAGTATTTAGAAAGATATTAATTCTTCTCTTTTTAATCACTATGTTTTTTATAAGCATTTTTCTTTGTACACGAAAGATGTCTTCTACTCTAATGTTCTCATGTAGATTCAGGTGCAAGCTAACAAAGTTTCACTTGAAGTTACCCATCTCTAGGATCAGCTATACCATCAAGGAAATCCCCCCTACACTATTTCCTGGTTTCCTCTAGTCTCCACCTCCCCTTGGAGATGTTAGTGTGGATGCAACCAATTAGCTAGGCATGATTGTGGTTCTTATTCCTATGTCCCATTGCTTCATAATTCTAGGGATTTTGTTGCATGTGGAGGATGGTTCCAACCTTCTTATCCAACATCCCTTAGGTGAGATGCTGGTTGGTCAAACACTGGAAAATTACTTTGTTTGCAACTCACAATTTCTCTAGTATGTGTTTAACAACCTTTTGAGGATAATAAAGATGACAATATCCCTCTCACTGGTTGGGAGTTGATTGATGATGCCACCCTCAAGGATTTTTGGGTGAAGTTTGATGATCAAGATCCTCTTTTCCTATCTTGCGTAGCTTTGGCTACCTAGGTTTTTGTGGGCTTGAAACCTAATTTTTTTTACTATAGTTAGACTTTGTGGGTGTGAAATCTACCACCCTAATCTTTTTTGTGAATATTATATTATTTTTCTCTTTTTAATATAAAGTTTAATAAGAAATATTCATTAAAAAAAATATCACAAAATTTCTACTCTAAACCCTTAAAAAATATATTTCAAATTTATTCCTCTTCTCAATACATATTTTATAAAATAATTTTTTATATAAGAAAAAATAAAAATAAAAAATGAAAAATTCCAAAGACAGATAAAAAAAATGAACGCATAAAGGAAAGCCTTCTTGAATTGAACACAACCTCTCACACAAATGATGCCCCAAATGCACCTTAACTCACCTTCTCCAATTAAAATAAATCCCTTTTACTTCATCTCCTAATACATGAATTATATTTAATTTGTTTCAATTCAAATTCCTCACATGAATTAAATCCCCGCATACACCACACAACTTAGTTAGGAAAGGGTTGTGTGGTACAAGAAATATAAATGTAATCTAAGCATACAAGCATTAAAATAATGTAAAATAAGTCAATTTGGTGAATGTGTTATGTATCAATTTGGTAATACATATGAAATGATAGGTACGATAACCATATATATAAAATGTGTATACCACAAGTATGGCTCCAAGAGCACAAGCACATAATTATGAATCTAGGTACACAAGATCTGTTATATATTGTCATGCAAAAAATCGTGTGAGGAAGGTTATTTTGTAACTAATATGAATCCAATAGTATGATCATATATAAAGTTAGGGAAGGTGTGATTCCCCTAGTGTGATAGGATCATGAGATGAGGTATAATGAATAGTATGAGATGAGGCATAATGAATGGTATGGGTATAGGGAATACCATAACAATGTGTAACTACCCTAATAAAAAAGGTAAATATAGCTCATTGATGTTGTCATGTGATAATTAGAAGCATGTATCTAAATTTATAGATAAGTGTATATAAAAGTAGATGTAAGATGTGAATATAAAATAGCATAATAATAATAGTATCCATATTTTAATACATTCATCAAATTGACTTAATTTCAATTTTTTTTGTAAGTGGTCTTGGGTGTCAAACTAATCTCCAACTCCTACATGGTATCAATGCCATGATTATGCAAATTCCTTCTCAGATATGAGGGTAGAGATTTTCCTAGATGAGATATCTTGGTGGATTTTAGTAAAGTTGAGTATGATCTCTTGCACTATATGGTGGTTTGGAGAATTAGAAAAGAATAAAAAATGTTAGATTTAGGGTTTTGTCTTTGTGGGTTTCTATTGAAAATTGATTTTGAAGCTTTTTGGTGCAAATTTTAGCTCATTATTTAGTTCAAGGAGTCAAATAAATTCAAATTTTCCTTTTGTTTCATTGAAAACGGACTTGTGAGGTCAGATTTAAAAGGGTTTGAAGTTGGGAGGTGGTTACTAGATCCAAGACGTAGCTAATATTTTGAAGCATTTTGGACCAAAATAAACCCTGCTATCACATCTAGAAGGCCCAAAAACCCTAAGATTTGTTGGTGTGAATATATGTCTTGTACCTAATAATTTATCTTACTAGGGACTTAAGGGGATTATTCACATGTTAAGTTTAATTAGGATATAAGATTCTTTCTAGAAGTATTAGTTGGTATTTCTAGATCTTATCTTTTTAGCCTTTAATGCTTGATTCCTAGGTTGTTAGTTATCTCATGTCATAGGATTAAGACACATTTCACAATCATGTTTAATTCTATTCCTCACCTTGCCTATATGAGCAAGGTCATTGTATTCATTTGTAACATACTTCATACGTTCTCATAATAATTTTGATAGGTATTAATATCAAGCAAGCTCATATTATTGCATAACCTATTGTGGAAGGAATCCATTATTTTGTAGGTGGTCTTGGGTATAGAGATAATCTTCAGCTCTTACATGGTATCAAAGCTAGGTTTTGCAAAACCCTTCTTAAATCTGAGGGTTGAGCTATTGCTAGTGAGATATCTAGGTATTTTTAGTTAGGTTGAGTAAGCTCTTGCACCATATGGTGAACCTGGAAATTCTTTAAAAATTGAAAAAATTCTGGAAATTTATTTAGTATTTTACATATGTAGCAGTGTGACTGATTACTTGGACATTTTGAATCCTAGAGATGATTTGTTAGTTTGGGAAGGCTTCATTTGCAATATACATCATGTTTGGGGGTTTGTTGTTGAAGGTTAATGTCTTTGTAATTTTAGATATTTATCATAGAATTATTATGAGGTTTTCATTTCATCCTTCTTTGATTATGTTGAAAAGGAGAAACTATAAACAATGGAGAGATGGCATCATAAAACATCTTTGATGGCTTCATTTGCTACAACATTTGTATGCTATTGTTCCCCCTCCAGGTATAAAGTTAGTAAGAAAATTTCTTGAAATTACAAAAGGGATCACATGTCTTAGGACTTATTGCAATGCATGTTGACAATGATATTTTGAATGCTATTGTTCATTTTGAGTGTCCTCATAATCTTTGGACTAAAATTTGGGAGATATACGGAGATCCTGATACTCAGCCATTCCCAACTGATCTTACTTCAGATTATCTTGTGTCTCTGCCTTTTTCAGATAGGATACCCTATGACTGTGCTACTATGCAAGAGTTTGAAGGTTTGTAATACTTTGAATCTTGAGATGAGGATGATGAGGTTTCTTAAGATGCTTCTTCATCTCCTTCAAAGGTAGTTTTTGTACAGGTTCACCTTCAATGATTCCTTGTGTAGAGTCATTGATTGAGGCTCCCATCATTCATGTTCAATAGGACCATTCATTTTTTGTTGGTGATTCATTGAGAACTTCTAGTGATTCATTACAACAGGTATCTCATTGTCTTCCTCATTGGGATTCCTATTTATCAAACATTTCATCATTATTTGTGTAATCTCACATTTTATATTTATAGGACATATTTGGGGAATTATCTCTCCTGTTTGATCATAGTCATTGTACAACCCTTGCCAAACCATCTTTAACTTTGGATCTTGTTCAACATAAATTTCACATAGTCATGGTTTGATACCTTCTATGATTGGGCATGTATCTAATTTGATTTTGGAATCTTAATCTTCAATGGTCAAGGAGACACATGAGGAAATTTCAAAGACATCATCACACATATTTATGCTTCTTTCTTTTAATTTCTATATGAAATGGGAAGTATTCCTACATTTTTACTTGGTTGAATCATTTCTTCCGAAAGGGAGACAATTTGTTTGTTGACATTGGATCATGTTTTGTCTTCAGGCACTTACCATTTTTGGAGGAGATTATACATTATAGGGGGGTTACATAGTCTCTCAATTTCTCTCTTATGGAGGGTATTTGTATTGTATATATGTGATGGATGGTGTACTTGGGGGGTATCATTGAGTCCTTCATACATCATCTTGTTTGTTTTCTTTTCTCTCTTTTGGAGAGGGGTTTTGTCCCACTGGGTTTTCTCTTTTTCTTTGTTTATGAGATATTTTATTTGCATTTGTACATGGGTACCTAAAATGGCCTAGTAACGAGGACCCATCTTTGTTTTTTTGCATCATTTGCATAATAATCTTCTCCCTAAGTTGCTCTTAAGAGGGGTGTTGGTGTGAATATATGTCTTGTACCTAGTAATTTATCTTACTAGGGACTTAGGAGACTTATTCACATGTTAAGTTTACTTAGGATATAAGATTCTTTCTAGAAGTCTTAGTTGGCATTTCTAGATCTTTTTTTTTAGCTTTTAATTTGTTTGATTCTTAGGTTGTTAGGCTATTATTTGCCTCCTCTCATAGGATTAAGACACATGTCACAATCATGTTTAAACGTATTCCTCACCTTGCCTATATAAGCAAGGTCATTTTATACATTTGTAACATACTTCATACCTCATTATCATTTTGACAGGTCTTAATATCAATCAAGCTCATATTCTTGCATACCCTCTTATGGAAGGAATCCATTATTTTGGCAGGTGGTATCAGGTATAGAGCTAATCTTCAGCTCATACAAGATTAAATGTCAAATCATCAAAATCAGATATTATTGCCTCATGTCCTTAGAGTATTTTTCATTATACCATCATCATTATTTCATATTGTATGGATTTGTACAAATTCCTATTGTTCGTACAATCTACTAGCATAAACATTACATTATTGGTCAACATAATTGGTTGTAGAGAATATTCTCTCCATAGTGGCATATTCCTTTAGTTGGAATGATTTTGTATAGGTTTATGTTAGATGGTTATTTCACGATATGAAGTCATAATTTTAAATTCGTTTTTAATTAAAAAAAATGGATTAAAAATATTTTTTGAAAAACTATGGTTTAAAATATTTGGTTATCGTCAGTTGATTTACTTTTTTAGACAAAAGTTTAGGAAATAAAAAAACTACCATGAACCAAAAATTTGTATTATGTTAGTATTTAGTTAATATTTTTGGAAAGTATAATTTATAATAATTTTATTTACTTACTCTTTTCTAGTGAACATAGGATGTTTAGTGAACATACAGATCTATGTTCAATGCATGCACAAAGTTTTAAAAATAAATATTGTAAAATATATATGATTGCACTCTATATTCATGTCCTTGTTTCAAAAAAATATTAATTTAATATAATACATGAAAAAATTGTTTAGAAAATAACATTTATTAAAAATACCATTTTCTATTTTCTAGTGAACACAAGATGTTGATCGAATATAAAAGTCTATGTTCAATGCATGTGAAATGTTTTATAAAATGTAGAAAAATAGTGTGAAAAATATAATTACACTCTATATTGATGTCCTTGTTTCAAAAAAATTAAAATAATAATATAAATACATGAAAAATATTATGGTTAAAAATATCATTTATCAAAAATACTATAAATCATAAGGAACATGTTATTAAAAAATATTTATATAACTAAGATAAATTATTTTTAAATTATAGACTAGAATCTACATACAAAAGCTTAAAGCTTAGTAGTTCACATCACCTTCAAATTCTTTATAGTTTGCTAAATGACAAAAAATAAAAAAATTGGTTAAAATTTTGATTTGAATGTCCCACTTAGGCCACAAAGAGGGACACACCCTTATGTTTCCACCCCTAGGTGTTTGAAATGTGTGTTGCATCAAGTTAAATTCTTCATCATAGTTCTCAAAGATAAGCCTACCATTCCTTTACATTTTATTTCTTAATATATCATTTAATTATTCTAATTTATTACCTAGGTTAATATATGTTATTTGATTGAACTAATTAATTAAGTGATAATTTTATTAAAAATAAAAAAATTAATTCTTTCTTTATGAGTTAAAATAAACTAGTCAAGTTGATGCAACCAAATAGGAAAATTTGAAATTAGCTAATTACTATTGGGAATATGAAATTTAACAATGTGTTTTAGAAGTTGAATTAGATAGACGATTGTACTTGTCTTAAAAAATGAAGAATGAAGAGAAAATTGATAAAATTATTAAACTTGTCTGATGTTAGAATGAGAAATAGTGCCTCTTTATTAGTAGCTTATCTAAAAGTTTATGTTGGATCTTCGTTTCAATGTCAAAGGACAAGTTTGTGTCAATAGGAAGAATTTGTAGTTACAAATTTATACTTGAGATCTAAATTAATCCTAATAATCAATTATGTTTTTCTTTGTAAATTCACTTGATGTGTGATCCTAAGCTCTATTCCTCCTAAATTCTTGGGGACTAGCTTGGTATTTAAAAATAACTTAAAGGATTTTTGTTAAGTCACAAGGAGCTTTAACCGAGATCAATCCCCAAAAAATGAACAATGTATAAAATAGTAGGAAAATGCCTAAGCATTTTTTTTTTCTCTTTTTATTGCACCAAATTAAAACCAAGTTTCCTACAAGTACATAACCCCTTTAACATGTATAGGCATCTATTTTTCTCATCTAATGTGACTCCTTCAACACTTAAAGGCATTCGTCTATTCCATCTCACTAGATGAACCACACACCTACTGGTCACTTCACCTTCGCACCCACCTATATCAACAAAAAAAAGCTATAACATCACCATTATTCCTATAAAAATAAATGGAAACAAAGACAAACATTCCACCAAACCAATAAACTCGCAATTTAATGGCCAAAACATATAAAATCTACAAGTTATATGTCATTCAAATTTTAAATTTGAAATAGGATAGGAATTTAATTCGCCATACCAAGCAAGCATGCAACAAATCATAATAATTCCTAATTAAAATAGGCATGAAATACTTATAGACTTACCTTATTCTGGAGTGAGTGACATAAGAAAAAGAGGATTCACCAGCACAAAATTGAGAGACATAAGAAGAAGAGGAGGAGGCGGCACAAAATTGAGACTACCAACTTCATATTGTTCTAGGTATTCCTCTACACACATTATATTGAGATTATTTATATTATTTATGCCTTCTAATGTGTTTCCATTTTATAGAATGTAAGAGTAGTCCCCAGTTTGTCGTTCATGTACATGTATATAGTATACAAGCCTATTAGATATGAGATTTGTTAGTGAAAGGAAGAATTTTGTTGCTCTTCTATGTTAGGGAGATGGAACAATAAAATTCAAACACTCTCATTCAAGAACAAACCCTAGAGATCTCAACCTCAAGTGTGCAAAGGAGAAAGAGATCTTGCAATAGGGATGTCCTAGGGTCTGGTTGTAAACTAATGAGGGGTTCACCACCAAGATAGGGCTTGGAAATACAAATGCAATGTAAGATACATAATGCTTAACCCTAATATGATGCAATCTTTAACTAGATGACCTAAAAATGCATGTAAAACAAAACAAAAAGCTATAAGATGAAATGTGTGCACCTAGAAATCTGAAGAAGACTGAATGAAGGCCTGAAATGTTAAAAATCCTACTTTTAAAGCCTCTTGGGACTCATGCCAGTTTGGGCGATTTAGTCCCAAATCTGGGTTTTTGTACAAAAAGTAAAATATGGAAAATGGGTGTTTGAAATTGCAAAAACTTGGAAAATGATCTAAACTAGGATTCATACGCTAGAACTAGTGTAGCAGTCTAGTTAGGTTTTTTGAAGCTTTAAAGTCTGAATCTGGTCTTCAAGGTCTACTTTGTGCTTCCCAATTGATTTTCTAATTCGAAACCCTGATTTACAACTTGTAGAATTCTTCCAAGTATCTCCAATGCAAGGTAACAACTTTGACGACTTTGATAACTTCCTCCAAACTTTCTCTTCAATGTGTCTTCAACCTAAACCTACAAATCACATACTAAAGAGAGGGAAAAATGTTGTTTTGTTAGTGAATAGGGGTTTTCCTTGGTCAAACCTCGTTTTGGTAATCAAACCTTAAGATGAAGTGTAATATGAATGGAGAATAATGAATGAACAAAATAAGATGTTGCAACTCACCAAACCCTAGCAATAAAGTGTTGCAAACATGTATGAGATGGCTCCAATAGATGTAGATCTTGAATCTTGCTTGAATAGGATAGATCTTGAATGAAATTCTAGCTTGAATCATAAAACCCTACATCACAATTGTTAGCTCCAAAACAAACATGATGCTTGATGCTTGAATAATGCTCTAAAATGATTGATAATCTACCCTTGAATGTTCTTGAATTCTCTTGTAAACACTTTAATGCTCTTGTGAACTCAAACTTGCTATATGCATGAATACTTGAATGCTTGGGGTGAAAATGAGTGAAAGAACTTTGTATTTATACTTAATTATGCAAAAATTCCTGAAATTACAACACTACAAGCCAACATCATATCTAGGAGGATAAAATCCCACCAATAATTTTAATTAATTTTGATTTTGGGCCACATGGGACTCATACACCCAAGGTGGCGTATGAGTCCCATTAGGCATAATTTATGGGACCAATTTCAAAAATGCTTAGAAAGGTGTAAAATCAGGATCCGGGTCCAAAACCCTAAGTGGGGTTGATACGCCCAAGGTGGCGTATGAGTCCTAGACCACCAAATCTAGGCCAAACAACCTAAAAACACCTAAATTATTATTGGATGTTGATTTGTGTTGGGATTATCCTCGAAAAGATGCATTAAATGAGGCTTGTGGATGTAAAATAAGGCCAATTAAAGCATAAAGAAGCCAAATTATTAATGACAACCCTAGAAAAGTGTGAAAGTGTGTTACAACACTTCACAACACTTTAAATAAGACATGATTAAGTTTATTTAGTTCACAAGGGCCCAAGACCTAAAGTGAGTGTGTTAAACACATTACAACACTAAGTCAAGGAAACATTTAGCTCAATTTTATAAGGAGGGCCCAAACAAGTGTGAAAATGTCACTGGCGACATTTTTCAACACTACAATTAGACTCTTACTATTTTTCATCCCTATCCTTTATATCGTTCTTCATTATAGTCATACGTTAACACTTGTGTATCCCTTCTATACAATGTAAGTGTAGTTCCCAGTTTGTTATGCATGAGTATTTGTATACTATACATACCCATCAGATATGATATTTATTAAACTCTCACTTACTATTTTTCATCTCTTTTCCTTATATTGTTCTTTGGTAGAGCCATAGGTTAACACTGGTGTTTCCCTTGTATACAATGTAAGTGTAGTTCCCAATTTATTTTGTGTGAGTATATGTATATTGTACATCCCCATTAGATATGAGATTTTTTAAACTCTAACTTACTATTTTTCATCCCTTTTGATTTAATTTGTCATTCATTACAATTTGAAACATAGGAAAATAGGGTTTTTTATAAAGGGAGGGTTCACCAATTTAAAATGTAGACCCATTTCACTTTATTTCATTAGGAAATGAGATCCACAAAAATAATTGACTTACAACCCTTAGTTGAGTCAACTCAATGAGGGAATCTATTGATTTCCTTATGCTTAGGATGAGGGTTTAAGCCTGAACAACACTTTTGAGAGAAAAACTAAAAATATGAAATCTACTCAATTATGCCAACTCAAACTTGAAACAAAATTATAAAGCTCAATACTAACAGAAACACCAAACATTATGTAGATCTGAGAAGGGAAGTGCATTTTTTATTTCAATTTTGGGAATAATGAACTAAATCAAATGTTTTCCTCTTCTATGAACTTAAAAGATGATCTTCCTAATAAGAATGTTGAACTTGGTACGTGTCCTAGTATGGCACTTGATGTTGTCCCTTTGGATAGTTTTCCTCCTTCCGCATATAGTGAACAAGATTGGGATGCAGACGACTTGCTATAGGTTGACTTGCATGTGCCTTGCTAGTATTTTTCTTTGTTTTCTTTTTCATGTTTCTTTATGTGATTTCATGTGTGTAATGTGATCCCCTGTATTGTTTTGTTTGATGTATCTCTCTTCATGTGGATTCCTCTATATGTAGATCTACATTCTTCTCTATGTCATAAACATTTAGCTTTTCATTTGTCTTGTCTTTTCCTTTTTGGGATGACAAAAGGTGTCGAGACATTTAGGTCTCTTCTATGTTGACCTGAAAGATTTTTCTTTTTTTTCACTCCCTATTTGTCATTCTTCTTGTTCTATGAGTATTTGGGGAATGATGATGTTTTCGAGCTCTATACTCACATTGTAGCAAAGATATACTGACCCAGAATACGTGGATCCCTTACATGTTTGGGATTTCACTTTGGGGGAAACCCCTTTACATGATGTAGATTCATTTGGAAACATATGACTTGGCATAGGGCTTTCCAAGTAAGCTCTCAAGTCTTCTATTACTTTAAAGTTATTTCTCACAATAATGGTGTTAGAAATTCCTTTAAAGTGGGGGCATACATCGGTGCCCCCACATTATTTGTTTGATTTTCTTACTTCTTGTGATGCGTTCTTTTCTTGGTGGTATCATTGGATTTGACGTCCTCTGAGAGTGTGATATCTCTTAGTGTACAAATTTCCTCTTAGTGGTGATGCTACACGTTGCATTCCCTAAGTTGCAAAACTTTTATCTTGGACTTGTCCTCTCTTGGAGACATTAGGCATGATGATCTCTAAGAAGAAGAAAAAACCATATATAATGTTCATAAGTGTTTAGCATGGTCCTTCTCAACATCAAATTATCACCTGTCTCTGCTTCCACTTCTATCAAGGGTTCTTCTCCTTCTTCTTCTCAAGTCACTGTTTCTCTCTTGGGGTTTTGAGGGCAATCTATAGTTGTATGGGCCTCAATACTTGAATAAAACACATCAAAGGTTTCTAACCCCTATTAAGTTGGTGTCCTTGTCCTCTACCTCTTAAGCCACATCTCCCTTGGAAGTTTGGATTCACATTATCCTCTAGCTCTTCTTAATTGTTTAATTACTTCCTTTCCCTCTATTTGAATTTCTACCACCTCTTTTACTGGCCACTTTTATGAACCTATTCAAAATTTCCTTTGTTTTTAAGGCTAATTGATATGCTTCATCCAAAGTATTCAATTTGAGTAGGGCTAATTCATTTTGGAGTTGGAATTTTATCCCATTATTGTATCTAGCCATGGCATGGTCATCATCTTCTTACAAATTAGATATGAATTCAAACTTTAAATTTTTCAAACATCTTTGGCCATTGTTTGATTTTTTTCTTTTTTCTTAACTTCTTTAATTTTTTGGAGATTCTCCCACCAAAGAACAACATAAGAATTCATCTTAGATGTTGCAACTTTGACACTTTATGGATCAATTTCCTCGATTCCTTCCATTTCATAGTAATTTTCTAAATCTTGAATCCAATCCAAGGACTCCTTTGAATTTAATTCACCTTTAAAATTAGGGATCTGAACCTTAGCTTTGGCCTCTTGTTTGGAAAAATCCTCATTAATTCTTTCCATGAGATCTATGATTGTTACTTATCCCCTTTGAACTTCTTGATCTTCCTCAAAATCCTCATGAATCAACCGAGCCTTGAGGACCTACAACCTTCTAAGTAATTCGTCACTTGCACTACCTCTCCATGTAGCATTCCTCCTACATCTTCTACCCCTAGCCACATGAGCTCCCCATTGTGCCATTCAAGTTTTTGGTTTGATATCAAAGATGATGCATCACAATCTTTAAGAACTTGCAAATTAAACCACAATAATGTACTTTGTTTTTCCTTTCTCTTGAGTAGATAAAATAATTTCAACAACAGAGTCATAAAGGCGCATATAATTCCACTCATATAGTCAATAGAAATGTATATATTCAATAGTTCTCATATTATATTAATAGCTAAAAAATTACAAACAACAACATCATTGGAAAACCTAAAAAAGATTGACCTATCAACAAGAAGTTTCCCTATTCTTGAGTCCCCTTAGAACTCTTAAAAATTATGTTCATCATTTTCTCCTTGATTGAATCTCTGATCCTACAAATATTCCCCTAACTACTCAACTCACTAGAAATTTCCCCTAAAAAAATTCAACTAAAAGCTAAAAATAGTAAATTACTTGATAGCTGTTAAGTGAAGACCAATCAAAACTAAACTGAAAAACATAATCCAAAAATAGTAACGTAAAGGTCCTAAAATAATTAAACAATCACTCAACCAATTGAATGCAGGAAGAGACTATTAGAATAAATTTTCTAGGTACATCGAATACATTGTGTGAGAACTTTTTAGTCAATGTATTAGATGGCACTTTGGAATTCATCATCATCACTTTCCTCATCCTAATGATAAAATCACAAAGGGGAATCCAAAATATTGATTAAAATAATCTCATCTAGTTTACTACCACAAACACGACATTGACTATCCAGCCATTAGGATGCACCATGGACATTCGATGGTCGGACGCCCTAACTATATGTCAATACTATTGTGTTTTTCAGTAACTTTTTGATTTTAACAAGACCTTTTTCTCTATTTTGTTAATATCTTTATTTGATATTTTTTTTATCTATAGAATCTAGATATTTAATTTCATGTTTTCTTTTTTCCCTTTGTCAAATTGTGTCATGCATATTGTATTGGCTTTCATAGTTTATAGTCTATTCTTCTACATGAGGAAGAAACAAATACCTATAAAGCTTGGAATTTAATCTAATTTAAAATGTCCTAAAATAGTGGTCATAGAAGAAAATATATATTTATAAAGATAATTTTAGCTAATTAAATAGGTCCTCGTCTTAAAATATTGGTCATGCCATATCTCTTGTCAAGTTTCTGGAGTCAATTAGAAAAACTGTTTGAATGATTTCTTTAATAAGTTGTGTGGAACCCAAGACGTGAGGGGAGAAATTTTTGTGAATTTAGTGGGAAGCTCAATGATTACATCTTGTTTGAATAAAAACTAGTAATTGTGATTTTTAAAATTTAATTTTGTGGTTCAGTATAATTGAATATGACAATAAAAAAATAGTCATAATTAGCCAAGCTGATAGGCTTTACCTATGGACTTTTCAATCCACAATTCATCTGCAAACCCATCTCATGCCTACAAACAGGTATTCACCACCGTCCAACCATCTTGAGGTTACTTGAATTTTTTTTTTGTGTTGCATTTATTATTCGTTGCAAAAGAAATCGTATGTCAAACTTCTAAATCAAATCGGATTTTGGTAGCCCTAGAATCCAAATATTTGTAGATCCACATTTTGTTTAATGTTAAAATAGATTGAAGCAAAAATAGTAGGGAGTTTGGTTTTGGTTGGTCTCATTTGAAAAAAAAAGTTTGTTGTAATAGGGTTTTGTAAATTTTTCCTATTAATTCTGCCCATTTTCTCTCATTGGCATGGTTGACAACACGACACAATTTGTGTAGAATCTCGAGGTAAGTCATTTTTCATGGTTTTAGTGAGTTTTATTTGTTAGGAATTTGTAGACAACCGAATCTTCTTCTTTTTTATGTTTTATTTCATCCTAAAACAATTTTGTTATTATCTACCCATGGGTTTATGATTGGATGATGGAATATATCTAGAGAATGGATTTTGTTCTCCAGAATTTGAATGAAGTGCTTTATCTGGTAAGGGTCTATTCAAGGGTGAAGCTAGAGGTTGTTGCTATATCTAAAATTTGAACCAACACTTTTAGCATCATTTTAAGCATGGGCCTTTTTCCAAGGGATTTTCAATGTGCCCCATCAATTTAATCTCTCAGTCCAATTTCCTTTCAACCCTATCTAGAGCCTCTGTGGATGAAGTGTGATCAGAATAGAGAGAGTCCACTGCTGCTCTACCAACACCTAGAGAAAGTATTTTGGGTAATCCTACTTTACAATGGTAAATAGATTGACATGATCTTTGACATATCTTGTGTACTACACTGCCTAGAAATTGTATTTGTTGCTTCTAAGATCCTCTTTATTGAACTCTTAACCCTGTTGTATCCTCTTCCTTGAGTGGGTCCCTGTTGAAGGTAGGGACAGTTGCTTTTTTCATTTTTCTAGTAAGCCAAACCATAATGCATAAATTAAATTACTGATAGGCTTATGTGACTACAGGAAAACATAGTGAAGAATGCATCATTAACCAAAGTTTATAAATAATGGTAGAAATAAAGAGATGATTGTTTTATCAATAAGGCAACACTTTGAGAGTAACATCACAATCCTTCTATCCTTGCACAAAAATAGACATCCTATATAAATCCAATCACATAAAATAATTTTCCTGCTTGTAGACCTTTTTATTATAATTGAATATGGCAATAAAAAAATATACAGAAGGGGGATTCGCTACTCACGAGTTCTCTTCACTTAGAGAGCCTCACCGGGCGAACTACCCTAAACTACCTCAGGAATAGTGTGAGAGTTCTAGAATTAGAAAGAGCAGGTCACGAATATTTTCTAGACAAACTAACAAGCTCTCGACCAAAGGACGAGAGCACGGGATATAGACGACAATGCGGCACGCTGGCATCTCATACGGACCAGAAAGTGAGATTACATAGAAAATGGAAAAGTGACTACTTCTATTCTAATTGCTAAGGACATCCAAAATATGGGAAAGTAACAAAAAATGACAGAACTGAAATAAAGTGAAACAAAAATGATAAAGATGAGGAAAAGAAAGAAAGGAAATTCTCACAACCACGCAAGTGATGAAGCCTCCAGCAAATGAATGTCATCAATACCTGCATGCATAATATTTGGAGAAAGTGTTAGGGTTGTACAAGGGTTTGCCTTAGTCAAACCCTCATTTTGGTGTTCCACCTCCACAGACAACCAAAAAGATAGAGAGAGTAGAATTAAGAAAATGCGATGTGATAAAAGAAAACCTCGGTTGAGGAAGAGAATCCATATCACAAAAGAGGTGATAAAATCAATCCCCGCTTGAGGAGAACCTGTATCATGAAGTATAGGTGCAGTAGATAGGGGATGTGGAATCCTAGGATGCTTGCAAGCACAAGACAAGGGAGGTAGAGTTGCAAGAGCCAAAGGAGATGCAAAGAGGGAGAGCAAGATATCGGCAAGAGCCAAGAGTGCAAAGAGTGTTGTGAGAACGTGAGAGCTTGAAGCTGCTGTGATAAATAAGGGATTTGTGCAAGCAAGAGAAAGATGGTGGAATGTTTGAGAGAGAAGCCAAGAAGGAGAAGAAGCTAGAGGAACAAATGAATTTAAAAGACATCTTTTAAAGAGAGAAGAGAAGCAAAAGGAAGCTTCTCGAGCAGTTACAAGGCTTCTTGACTTATTACCATTGACCAAGGGAGATGAAAAGTGGAAAAGATGCTCAAAAATAGTCATTTGAATGTTGAAATGTCACAGGATGCTAGCGTGGTGCGCAAAAATCTATGCGGTGCACTAGTGTCTGGAAACGTCACGCTACAAAATGAAACAAACGAGAAAGGCACAAAGTTCGATGCAAGGCTAACACACGAAGGGTAATTACTGAAAAGTGAGCCTTTGAGCATCCTGAGAGGGAAAAAGGTTAATGTAGGGGCTAAAATGAGCCTACTCAAGATGCTAAGGGAGTGGACACTAAAGCAAATGTAAGAATGTATGTGAAATTGCAAGGGGTGCAATTTTACAACTATACAAAACTATAGTCATAATTAGCCGATATGCTTTACCTATGGACTTTCCATTCCACAATTCATTTGCAAACCTGTCTCATGCCTAAAAATAGGCATTCACCACTTGAAAATAGGTATTCGCCACCATCCAACCATCTTGAGGTTACCTAAAAAATAAATTTTGTGTTGCATTTATTATTTGTTGCAAAAGAAATCATATGTTAGACTTTTGAATGAAATCAGATTTTGGTAGCCTTAGAATCCAGATATTTGTAGATCCACTTTTCGTTTAATGTTAATACATTGAAGCGAGAATAGTAGGGAGTTTGGTTTTGATTCATCTTATTTGAAAGAAATTCAGTCGTGATAGAGTTTCGTAAAATTTTCCTTCAAATTTTGTCGACATTGTTGACAACACAGCACAATTTGCATAGAATCTTGAGGTAATTCATTTGCCATGGTTGCAGCGAGTTTTATTTGTTAGGAATTTGTGCATGATCGGATCTTCTTTTTTTATATTTTATTTCATCCTAAAATAATTCTATTGTTATCTACTTGTGGGTCTATGATTGGATGATGGGATATATCCAAAGAATGGACTTTGTTCTCCAAAATTTGAATAAAGTGCATTATCTGGTAAGGGTCTATTCAAGGGTGAAGCTAGAGGTTGTTGCTATATCTAAAATTTTAACCAACACATTTAGCATCATTTTAGGCATGGGCCTTGTTTCCAAGGGATTTTCAATGTGCCCCATCAATTTAATCTCTCAGTCCAATTTCCTTTCAACCCTATTTAGAGCCTCTATGGATGAAGTGTGATCAAACTAGAGAGAATCCACTACTGCTCTACCAACACCAAGAGCAAATCTTTTGGGTAATCCTACTTTACATGGTAAGCAGATTGAAATGATCTCTAGGATATCTTGTGTACTACACTACCTGGAAATTGTATTTGTTGCTTCTAAGATCCTCTTTATTGAACTCTTAACCCTGTTGTATCCTCTTCCTTGAATGGGTCCCTATTGAAGGTAGGGCCAGATGCTTTTTTAGTTTTTTAGTAAGCCAAACCAAAACTCTATTCTTTTTTCCCTTAGGTCTAGAATCTTTGTTTTGAGCATGACCCCTCACCATAATGCATAGGGTATGTGCAGGATCATGATGGGCCAAAAAGTGGCAATGGGGAAAAAATTACGTTTTTCATCGACCCAAAAATGCGAAAATGTCGAGTTGACTTTTTTGTGGCTTAGGTGTCAATACACACCACCAAAGCAATGCCCAAACCAAGATCTCCAAATCGGATATCCGATTTGTAGCAAACATATATATACAAAATTCAGACCTGTTAAAATCATTTCACATTCACAAACAGGTCGTGGGCGCACAGTGAGGAGGTTCTTCGCATATCAGATATTCGATTTATTCAATATCCATTTTGAAAAGGTTAGATTTTAGATTTTTCTTTGCTTTGATCGAATTTTGAATTAGATTTGTATAATTTCAGTTAGTTTTTTATGGATTTTTTTTCAAAATAGGGTTTTTGATTGAATTTTTATGAAAAAATTGAGTTTATAATGGATTTTGAATAAAAATGAATGTTTTTTTATGGATTTTGATTTAAAAATAGTGTTGTTTATGTATTTGTATTAAAAATTAGAGAATTTTATAGATTTTTGTTAAAAAGTAGGGTTTTTTTAAAAAAAACTAGGGTATTTTTACAATATTTTCATTTATACTGTCTAATTTCAATTAGATTGATTAGTTTTTAACTTTAATCAGGAATTATGGTTGTTGAGAATGAAAATGCACAAATTCCAAATGATCCACTTGTTGAGAATGAAAATGCAGAATTACCAAACACTCCACCACCTCCGCAGCCATCAATTGAAGAATTAATTGGTGAAAAATTGCAGCAATTAAAGGGAATTTATGAAGTTTATAAGAGAATCCCTTGATTATTCGAGATGTCAAACACATTGAAGGATATAATTAAAAATATAGAAACCCTCTCCTCCACCCAACATAATGCCTTTCATTCGTGGCAAGAAGACATGAGGGAATATTATGCATGTGGATTGTCTTATGATGATGTGAAAGATCTTAGAATAACCAAAGCCCAAATAGCCTCTTTATTTATTAACCCCCGCACTTGTTTGCTAGTTAATGTTAATCAACCAAAACTTTCTATAAAATGGTGTACGCATAGGGACATTGTAGATAACTTTTGGGATCGTTGGTGTATGGTTTTTGATAAACCACTGAACAACAATTGTGATATACTATTTTACTTTATTAAAAAATTATATGTTGAGTTTGTGTTAGGGAATCATGTCAATTACTTTGATATTAAACCCTTCCAGGGTGTTGGTGGAGGTATGCCCCAAGATAGACTAGGGGAAGTTAGACTAGTCCCGTACCCATATGTTCCCCCTCCGCTTCCTCTGCCACCTCCAGTATATCATCTAGATATTATGCAGGATGCGGCCACACAAACTATCCAGGCTATTCACTCTTTGAGTGGCCTTTTGGTTTCGCATGCTTCTACAATAGCTCAACCACATTCTGGTGATGTTGGCAATGGTTTGAGTGTTGCTGCGTCATCCTTGTCAGGTCCATATATTTGTGTGCCACATACTTGCTCCATGTGCCGCTAGATATGCTTGGGTCCTCTTGTATAGCTCGTCGAGCATTCCTTGGACACTTCTGATTATGACCTCCATAATGTGGACAGTATAGATCAAACTCAGGGGAGTGGAGCGCACCCTACAGAGTCCTCTCCTGCTAGAGAGGGGGACATTAGAATAGTGACACAGGTAAGATTTAAGTTGTAAATTCATAACTTGCATTTTTTTAAATGAATATTGTAATCAAGGATTTCTTCAGATTAGGATAGTTAGCAATAAACAATAAACAATAAACAAAACCCAAAGATTTTACGAAACACAAAGGAAGTAAACAAAAGAACAATTATACCTGATTGTTGATACCTCCATGATTCCCTTTCGTAATACCTTCTTGCTTGCTGGATAATGTTGCCCTCAAATTCATCAATCGAGCAATCTAAAATGCCTAAGCCCTACAACAAGATTTGAACGATTTGATATGCCTAAATGACTATGTCTACAAACCAATGCCTATGTCTAAAATGATGCCAAAATTGAAGTACTAAGATTTCCTATGACCGTGAACATGAGAGTAAATAATTGCCTATAATAATTACGCCAAATGTGTGTCCTCCAAAATGAGAAGAAGATGGCATTTTATAGAAAAGGCCATTTCGAACAGACGGACGAGATAAATCAATGACAAGAACCTAAAATGAACGATCCAGATTAAACCTAAGAATCCCTAATTAGGGTTAGGGCACAATCCTTAATCAAACGGTCAGAATAAAATTGGATCGACGGTGGAGAATAAATGAGACAAATTAATTAGAAAATAATGATTTTCAAAAAATCAAGAAGATAAGACTGCCTGATTTGCAAGATTCGAAAAATCAAAGAGATAAGATGTGAACTGAAGATAAGATTTGAAAAATCAAGAATCTGCCCGATTGCTTGATTTTTGGAAGATTAATTACTAATTCAAATTAAAATAATTCAAATTATGGATTTTGAGAGATAATAAATAATCTTTTTCAGATTATTTATCAAAATGGACTGACAGTTCAGATTGAGATGACATTTTAAATAATTAAATTTATTTAAAATGAGAAGAATATTAATTGGCAATTAAATAATTAAATTTAATTATTTAATTTAGCAGATAAGACCAATTAATAAATTTATTTAATTAAGACCATTAGTGATGCATTAAATAAATAAATGAAATTTATTTATTTAATAATCAAGAAGAAATAAATGACAAAGGGGAATTAAATAAATTAAGAAATTTATTTAATTAAAGGAAGACTTAGACAATTAATGACGTATTTAATAAATAAATATATTTATTTAATAATCATGAAGAATAAATGACATGAATTAATTAAAATAATTATGAATTATTTAATCAATAGTCGAATGTGGACCAAGGACATAATTAAATGTCATAATTATGCTAGGACGAAAGTGGTAAAATGAAGCTTGCAGGCCTAGGTCATTTTTAGGTGTCTACATTTTGCCCCTCTTTGTCATAATGTTGCTTGTCGCATTGTGACAAAGAAAATAAGTCAAAAAATGCCCCAGTGCAAAATAAGATGAGGAAGAATGACGAGGAGGGTTGCGGTATGCCCCCTCAAGAGGACAGACAGGTTCGAAGAACATGGGTGTGCTCTCGAAATTGATGAAAAGACTAGAATATGTAGAGACAAAGAAATGTTAGTGCAAAAGATGTGAATGCAATGCTTATATGAGATGGGTGAGAGAAGATGACAAGACTAAAGAAGATGCATGTTAATTCCTAGACCAAATCCTTCAAAACATTGCCATAGGACCTTAATATTTATTGCTCTTAATCATCATTGGGCGGACTATTGTAATGGCCAAGAAACACCATGATATGACATAGATCAAGGTGTGCAAGGTCGTACCATCACGTAAGACAAACAGTCACAGACAAGGATGATCATGATTCATACTAGGAGCGAGCTTGCCCCAGTCTTTTTGCCATAATCAACCACATGCAGAAAAAAGACAAGGACAAATCATGGAACGTCGCTGCTTCTCTAAATCCTGTTTCTAGGACATCCTTGAGAAACTAGTAGCATGATTGTCAAAATACAAAAAGAAAGAGTCCTTACCATGATATGTCATTTTTCTAAATCCCAAAATCAGGACCTGGCTGAGAAACTAGTAGTCATGCATGTCAATTGACATGATACGTCGCTGCTTCTCTAAATCCTGCTTAGTGGGATCTCGCTGAAAAACTAATAACATGATAAAAGATTAAAAAGACAATTTGTCAAGTGTTTGCCAAGTGCGTCTGGTTGCCGAGTGCATTGATGTGTCAATGTAAATTTAAATGATGCCAAGATGACAAATGCCAAAGGTTGCCATATTCAGGAAGGACACATCCTGAATAATGTCAATGTCTAGGAAGGACACATCCTAAAACACCAATGTCAGAGTTTTGTTCTTCAGAAGGACACATCTGAAAGAACGTTGTTGTCGAGAGGAATGATCCTTAAGTGTCAGAAAGGATCCCTCGAAAATGTCAAATGATAGGGACGATGCCTAGGAAGGACACATCCTAAGGCACCAATGTCAGAGTTTTGTTCTTCAGAAGGACACATCTGAAAGAACGTTGTTGTCGAGAGGAATGATCCTTAAGTGTCAGAAAGGATTCCTCGAAAATGTCAAATGATAGGGACAATGCCTAGGAAGGACACATCCTAAGGCACCAATGACAGAGGTTATTCTTCAGAAGGACCCATCTGAAAGGTAACCAAGAGTTGATAGTTTGACTGGTTGCGATAATTTGACTTGTTTTGACTAAGTTTGACTTGTTTTGATTGAGTTTGACTTGTGTTGGCCATATGTCGATATTGTCATGATGATATGTGCCGATGAGATTGTCTTGCTGTGATAATGATTGTCATGATGAGTTTTGTTCATTTGGGAAAGATTCATGTTGTCTTGAAGACTTTTTGACATGTGTGCCAGTGTGATGCCATGAACCCTAATAGACTGACCTAGTGCAGCCTCGGGGGCTCATCAACAGATGGCCTTGCCTACGTCATGCACTCAGAGACCTCGTAGTTCGACGCGACCAATGAATTTGTCTTGATGAGCAAAGATTGCGTCATGATTTTATTTTGACAAACCTAAAAGGACTGACCTAATGTCTCGGGGACTCAAAATGTGAGTCTTGCCTATGTAGCAAGTGTGCAGAGACAACGTAGTTCGACAATGACATGGACCGATTGACTTGATTGACTTTGACCAGAGATGACACTGCGTTTGTGTTCGTCGAGCGGTCTGATGATTTGTTGTGGTTTTCTTCAGGACGTTTTATGATTTTTAGGTCTTTGTTTAGGACATTTTATGATTTTTTTGTCTTTTTTTAGGACATTTTATGATTTTTTTGTCTTTTTTCAGGACATTTTATGATGTTTTTGTCATTTTGTCATTTTATGATTTTTTTTGGATTTTGACGTTTAAGAGGATCGTGACAAATACATATGACTGATGCCTACACATGAGAATCCAAGGACAAACATGATTGTGCCCCTAGTCAAGCTGAATACCAATTGACATGTGATGACAACGTTGTTTGATGTGGGAAGGACGCATCCTGAAACAATGTGAGGACGATGATGATAATGTGATGAAAGTATCGTGGTCTACAGCCAGGCCAGGAACGCAATCAAGTAATGTTTTAGATAATGTGCTTGTATGGATTAGACTTGTTGCATTTGGAATGACTTGGTTAGGGCTAGATGGGATGATGGAGTTTCCTTAGACCGTTTGACAAGGGAAAGCCAAGATAGGTGACAAGCATAAAAGGACAAAAGGTGGCCTTGGTAAAGGATGGGAGACATGAGACTAAGGGAATTGTCATATGATTTTCAAGGACTGTGTCATATAAGGACAATAAAACTATGATGGTCAATGACATGATGTTTCGTGAGTCGTGTATGACCGAAGGATAGACATGTCAAGAGTTTTCCCAAAGCATGATTTATGTGTGCCAGTTTTATGTCAAGACCAAGGTAGGTGGGAAAAATGCATGGAAATGATAGGGATTAGATGGACGGATGTCAATGTCATGAGGAAGGTATGGGAAATGAGACGACTTGCCCCCAAGTGTAAAAGTCCACATAGACGATTTATTTTACACATGATGCCTGTTTGCTAGGTTTTCATCATGATACTTATCTAGGGCGCCTGTTTGTCAGGTTTTCACCATTGGATGAAATTTTTCTCTTTACTATTTTCTTGAATTTTTGATTTTTTGGTGTCACCAAGACACCTGTTTGCCAGGTTTTCATCAGGGTGATGATTTTTTTATTTTTCAATTTTTTTTTGTATTTCTGATTTTGTTGATAGCTTGGATGCTTTAGATAACCACTGACTGTTCTGAATCCCTTGACGGTGCCGATGTAGAGACTGGTGCCATGATATGCCAATAATGTCCTGTCTGAAGTAGTTGTCTTGTCAGGATCGTAGCACTTGTATACAACTGATCGATGTCATTGTGATCCTTTCTGATACTAGAGTTGGCCTTATCAAAATACGCACATCACAATAGAGTGCCATGAGAGTCCTTGTGGTAAAGAGTTGCTGCCATGATGTGACGGATTTGTGACATAGGATTTTTGGACTTTAGGCAAGATGTAGGATTATTACAAATGATGGTGGACATGGAAAGGTTGTTTAGACGTTTGGATGAATCACTTTTTATTTCCAAACTTAGGATGGTGGTGGATAGCCCAGTTTTGGAGGGATGGTGTTTAGGAACCAACACTTTTATAATAATATTGATTGGTAATACATTTTGAAGGAGGTGGACATGTGTTATATGTGGGAGTCCTCTTGTCTTGTGGCTCCACATTGTGATTGACTTTTGTATTTGACTTGATGTCTTTGTTTGATCCATCTTTCTTTGGGATCCATTTTAATTTCATTTGTCCACTTCTCCTTTTGTTTGATTCAATGGCCTTTGACATTTGATTTTGATCTTTTGACTTGTAAGACTTTTGTTTTTGTTGGTCCCAAAGGGGAGGTTGATTCATGATGGAATGATCGTTCATGATGTGGGTGGAGGGGGTGTTGGCAGCAATCTTATGACAAAGATTTCTCATGGACTCCATTTTGACATTTGTATCTAACAAGGTTGCCCCCAGTATCGAGGAGGTACCACTGACATCGTTTGATTTGCTGTCTGAGGAATAGCCAAGACCTTGATGTCTATAATTTTCCTGAAGTTGTATTGGTTCAAGAATGCCTTGCTCATGTATGCCTAGTCCTTTGCCTTGATATTGCATGCTTTGAAAGATTCTATTTGCAATGGGGTATTTGTTGTTTTGAAAGCAAGATGCTAACCCATCATTAGGTATGTGGATACTGTCACTTGTAATATTTTCATCTGCAAGAAAGCCTGCTTTGACAAAGATAGATGACCCTAGTTGATAAAGTGTCTTAGCTTCATTGTCATGTTGGACATATTCTTGACTGATATCTTTGGCTTGATCTTGTGACATGTCAGGTTCAGACGATTCTGTTGGTACTTCCAAGTCAATGTCGAAGCCATCATGATGGTCAGTGTTATAGATTCCTGTAAATTTAGCTATAGCTTGATCATTTTCAAATATGTCCATATTGGAATACTCTTGTGCTTGAGGAATATCGTCTATGTGTGTAATGGAGGCAAGTGTCTCATTTTGGAAACTATCAATAGTCGAAGCCTGTATAGGATTGGAAAGTGTTTGATCATGAATGGCGTAAAGGTCAAGGAGTGGATCGTTTTGGACTTCTTGGTCAACAATCGGGTCTTGGTCAAAGATGGGTTTGTCATGGATTTGGACTTCTTGGTCAATGGTATGGTCTTGTTCAAAGATGGGGTTGTCATGGATAGGTGTGTTTTGGATGTCATGATTGTCTTGAAGGACCCCCTGAATGGAGTTTAAGATAGGGTCATGGGATGGACTACCTTGTTCTTGACATGAGGGTGACATTATAAGGTTATGCTTTGGGCTTTCATTTTGACATGTATCCTCAAGTTTAGACAATGGGATTTGACTTTGAGCAATGACAAAATTTTCATGACTAGATGTGGCTTGTGAGGGGATGACTTGAAATGGATTAATGACCAAAGGATTAGGATAGGACGTGGGAACTTGGACTGGACTAGTATGTGAAGGACTAGTATATAACATGGGTACTTGCATTGGACTAGTATGTGAAGGATAAGGGTATGACATGGGGACTTGGACTGGACTAGCATGTGAGGGACAAAGATAGGACATGGAGTCTTGGACTGGATTAACTATTGAAGGACAAGGATATGACATGGAGACTTCGACTGGATTGGTATAAGGTTGATTGAAAGAGGACATGGAGACTTGGACCGGATCGGTATGGTATGATGTGGGGACTTGACATGAGTTGGTAGATGATTGATAAGGGATGCAGACATGGACGGGATTAATAGGTGAAGGACTAGCATATGATGGGGAGACATGGAATGGACTAGTGGACAATTGACTTCCCTTGTCAAAGTTAGGATAAGGGTGATAACTAGACATTTGTTGTGAATTAATGGCAGGATTTGTGTTAAGTGAACTTTGGTAGTGAGGGTAGATGGACGGAGGACTAGGACTGATGAGTTGTTGGTGGTCAGTGTCAAAGTGTGAGGAGGTAATTCGTGGTCAGGCCATCGTGCCTGCTCTGGTGACAGGTGTGGTGTGTCAGTGTAGAATGAGAATGTTGACTAGGAAAATGACCAATACCAGAATCCTAGATACCAAATGAGGACTATGATGGACAATACCAAGTCTAAGTTCAAAATATGAGAAGTTGTTTTCCTAATGTCTTGTTGAAAGGTTTAATCCCAAGATTATTTGTTTTTTGTCCCAAATTTATTGAATGTTGTGTATATTGTTTGGAGTAATCTAGAAAACACTTGACAAAACCCGATGTTTTGGTGTAAGAAAGCACATGAGTCTGAAATTACAATCCTAAAAGGCCAATAGGCTAGGGTTTGTATACTTGAGTACAGCCCCACCTTTATACAGTTGGTGATAAGCACCTTTCCTTCGAGTGGATAGCTTAGATTTTTGGTGGCGGTGGCTCCCCTCCACGGCTCATTCGCGTCATTGAGCACACCAAATTCCGATTCTTTGGGTAGTGACATCCCAAAATTGCTATCTCTACTCAAAGAGGATGGAGTGGTAGGTATCGCCGGGCATGATCGCACGTACCACTGCACTATACCAAGCAACGACCAATAGAGCGGTTGGACACTAAGACAAGAGGTGTTAGTGGGAGCGATACGTTACGGTGGGAGGGCATGATCCATGGGTGAGAGTCCCCTTTGGATCCATCTGGTGGGGCCGCTAAGTTCTTGGGCTTTCCCAAGAACCCACTTTTATATCGGTGGAAGTCCCTCGGTGTGGGGTGCTCTGGAGTGCAGATGGATTTACAGGGTGAAATTACTTTTTCCCACTAGAAACGGGCCCAAGTTCTAGAGTCAGTAACCATTTCTCTTACACCCAAGATTGCTTGAAAGCACAAGGGGAGAGGATACTCTGATATACTGAATCATGAAGGGTAATTAACAAATAAAGATGGGTCTGGTTTTCTGATCACGAGGTTTTCACCAAGTGAGAGCATACTCACCTACCATCTTGCAAGCACAATCAATCAAAGAAGACATAGGTTCGTTTTAATTGCACCAAATAAAATGTGAGTTACACTACTAAAAATGCAAACACATTGTTTTGTTGTTTGGTCTTTGACAATCAAACCTACAAGACAATCCGTTAGTAGTTTAGTGTTTGTCTTCAACCCACGAATAGTAACTACCACACGCTACAAGAAAAGATTAGTAACAACTATTAGAGAGTTAGCTAGTCACAACACATCTGATTTTTAGAAATTTTTTTGATAGAAAAATGAAAAATACAAAAAATAAATCCTGTCTAAAATCTCAAGAGGTTTCCAAAAAATAAAATAAATCAGAAAAATTTGCTGTTTTGCACCTGAAATTAATTTTTTATGAAAAATCATTAAAAAATTATAAAAAATACAAAACAGCTTTAAAAATTCTAATTTTTTTACTGGAGTCGTCTGATGTCATCCCAAATCTGGAAAAAAAAATTGTGATCAGATCTACAACTGTGAGTGAGATATAAGCCAATATTTGTTAAACACCAATTTTAAAAGATCTATTTTTTGACTAATAATTTCACATCCAAATTTAAAGACTAAAGAGTAGAGCCCTATTAAAATTTAGAGAGATTTCCAGAAATGTAAACATATCTGAAAAATTTGATTATTTGCTCCCAAAATTATTTTTTTATTAAAAAAATAAAATTAATTATAAAAAATGAAAACCAAATCCAAAAAATTTGATTTTTGGAATGAAAGTGTGCAATGTTGTCCCCAAATTGCAAAAAAACATTTTGTGAGCAAATACGTAGCCGTTTGAAAGTTATGGTTGAATCTTCGGCTTTTTCCATAATGATGCCAAACCTGCAACAAAAACCAAACAAGCCCTGCAACAAGAAGAAACCAACTCCAAAAATGGTTTTTTATTTGTCCAAATATGTCGGGTTCACCAATGTAATCAAGGGATTTCTTCAGATTTGGAGAGTTAGCAATAAACAATAAACAATAAACGAAACCCAAAGATTTTACGAAACACAAAGGAAGTAAACAAAAGAACAATTATACCTGATTGTTGATACCTCCATGATTCCCTTTCGTAATACCTTCTTGCTTGCTGGATAATGTTGCCCTCAGATTCGTCAATCGAGCAATCTAAAATGCCTAAGCCCTACAACAAAATTTGAAGGATTTGATATGCCTAAATGACTATGTCTACAAACCAATGCCTATGTCTAAAATGATGCCAAAATTGAAGTACTAAGATTGCCTATGACCATGAACAGGAGAGTAAATAATTGCCTATAATAATTGCACCAAATGTGTGTCCTCAAAAATGAGAAGAAGATGGCATTTTATAGAAAAGGCCATTTCGAATGGACGGACGAGATAAATCAATGACAAGAACCTAAAATGAATGATCTAGATTAAACCTAAGAATCCCTAATTAGGGTTAGGGAACAATCCTTAATCAAACGGTCAGAATAAAATCGGATCGACGGTGGAGAATAAATGAGACAAATTAATTAGAAAATAATGATTTTCAAAAAATCAAGAAGATAAGACTGCCTGATTTGCAAGATTCGAAAAATCAAAGAGATAAGATGTGAACTGAAGATAAGATTTGAAAAATCAAGAATCTACCCGATTGCTTGATTTTTGGAAGATTAATTACTAATTCGAATTAAAATAATTCAAATTATGGATTTTGAGAGATAATAAATAATCTTTTTCAGATTATTTATCAAAATGGAATGACAGTTCAGATTGAGATGACATTTTAAATAATTTAATTTATTTAAAATGAGAAGAATATTAATTGGCAATTAAATAATTAAATTTAATTATTTAATTTAGCAGATAAGACCAATTAATCAATTTATTTAATTAAGACCATTAGTGACGCATTAAATAAATAAATGAAATTTATTTATTTAATAATCAAGAAGAAATAAATGACAAAGGGGAATTAAATAAATTAAGAAATTTATTTAATTAAAGGAAGACTTAGACAATTAATGACATATTTAATAAATAAATAAAATTTATTTATTTAATAATCATGAAGAATAAATGACATGAATTAATTAAATAATTTTGAATTATTTAATCAATAGTCAAATGTGGACCAAGGACATAATTAAATGTCATAATTATGCTAGGAAGAAAGTGGTAAAAATGAAGCTTGCAGGCCTAGGTCATTTTTAGGTGTCTACAAATATTAATAAGAGATAGTATAATGTAGTAATATTTGTTTACATGGTATATTTAACAGTTGATGTTTGAGGAGGAGCTCACACAGGTGACTGATAGCACCCTTAGGGCCATTTCATTTGGCCTCGACACGCACACAGTATATATTTTTGCACTCACTTGTTTACATTTTTTTATTATATACTTGTCATTTGAATTGTCATAAATGAAATTATATAATAACTTATATATGTTTATCTTATTTTCCTCTTGTAGGAAATACCTAGTGCGAGCGAGGTGCAGCCTTGTCCAGATTATGGAGGTGCAATGTTAGATAAGGGGAAGGTAATTGAACTCAAATTCGATTGAATTAAGAATTTTAAGATCTTATATTGATTATACATACATCGACATAGATTGGTAGTTTCATATGCACTTGTCATTTTTATGTACAGGCAGTTATGAGCTATACATCATTGTTGACAAGTGCGAGCAAGGTGCAACCTTGTCCAGATTATGGAAGTGCAATGTTAGATAAGGGGAAGGTAATTGAACTAAAATTCAATTGAATTAAGATTTTTAAGATCTTATGTTGATTATACATACATCAATATAGATTGGTAGTTTCATATGTACTCGTCATTTTTTTGTACAGGCAGTTATGAGCTATACATCATTGTTGACAAGTGCCACAATGCTTGAAGGAGTACATATTGGAACACTTGAAGGAGTAGGTGTTGAAACACCTCAAGGAGGAGGTGTCGAAACACCTAAAGGAGATAAAGAAAAAGATCAGCCTAAAGAGGTATGTGTTTATTTTATTTTGTGTTTGGTATTTATATGTTCCTATTACCGACAATTGTATGCTAGCTTGGATCAATTTTTTTTTTTTTCACATATATAAATTGACATTACAAAGTTGGTTTGAGTAGGTTCTTTGAAGGAGGGCATATTCTAGGACTCTTGACCCTTTGAAGAGGCAGGATATTTCGGGTAATCAAACACAATTTTAGAGTTCAATTATAATTCAATGTATAGTGATTTTGATGTTAATTATTTGATTTTTAAATCATATAGTATAACTAATCTACTCAATTGTGGTTTGAATTTTTCTTGTGTAGCTACCTTCAGAGCCAACGAGTGCTGCAAAGAGGCTCCATTTTGATGATCCACCAGTAGTTTAGGATGAGATAGACATTTTGGCATGTAAATTTTGAATAGACATTGAGATGGCATATGCCACATTTTGTAAAACTTTGTTTGAGTTGGCGTTGATGCCATTTTTGTATATAGAGATACACTCAAGATTATTGGATAATTTGATATATAGAAGTTCACAATCGAAATTTAATTTCTTCCTCATGTGCATGATTAAACTCTTTGAAAATTTAATCAAGTGAGAAATGGTTAAATATCAATGTACAAGAGCATAAAAAAGAATGGTTGTATTATGTAGTTTATATTCATATCGTTGATTACGTTGCATTGCACATCTTTCAAACTCAAAGCATTATTTCACATTGCATAACTAACAACTAGATGCTAATAGATGAAAAAAATTCAATTACAATATAGTTTTTACAAAGTCAATCGAAGCAGTTATGCAATTACTTCACATTACATAACTAATAACTAGGAGCAACTGTCAATTGTATTTGTTTGTCATGGAATTTTATGAGACCACATTTCTTTGAGGCATTTTTTAAAACAATTCACTACCTTGTCTATGCCACCACATTTTTCATACATGTGTACCAAATATTTTTATCAAACAGTTCATTGGCTTGTTGTTATGGCTAAAATCCTAAAACAAGTGCTTTCAAACAAGCTATGGATTGATGCAGAGTGGGGGTGAAAACATATGTGAAAACTACCCTTGACTCCTTTGGACCAAATTTGAGAACCAATAACATACCCCTGTCCTAGGTTAGTGAATTAGAACTCTTTCACAAAGTGAGTGCCCTTTAAACACTTGATCTTCATAAGAATACCCCAAAAAATCTTGAGTTCTGTCATAAAACAACAAATTCAAAGATTATTCTACACCTATAGGTCCTTTAGTAGGATGTCCCATGAAACCGTTTGTTTACCATGCAAATGAATAGGGTTTATTGAAAGTCACGCTTGCACAACTCCCCTAACGATGCCACTGAATCATACACCTCTATTATGACCCCAATATGCTTAAACATTAAAGAGATTCCCCCACTCTCATTGATTTTAACAAACCCTAGGCTAAACGCTTCATTTTCATGCAATTTAATCAATGATTTGCTTAGGACAGCAACTCCAAGACTCACAAATCATTTCCCCTTTCTTAAATGGACCTACACACATTCAGATCACATTGTACAAATCCTCTCCACTGAGCCACATGAAAGGTACAACAGGTGGAGGGCTTCAATAATTCATAATTTACTCAAAAATGCAAAATCTGGGTTCACTACATGCCTTGAGAAAACTTGGCACAAAACTCACAAAAAATGAAAAGAAAGCACTCAAACCAACTTTAAAGTGGTCTCAGGCCTGCTGCCCCCAAAATGATCTTATTGATTCTTCACAAAATTACATTCATCAATCCCCAAAATGACTTCCTCAACCTTTTTTAAGACTCTCCCCCACACAAAAAAACCGACCAACTCCCAATAATTGACTTACAAACTAAGTTACTTGTTCGGGTTTGGGGGTTCGGTTCGCCAGTTCGGCTAAATTTTTTTTGGGGGTGGTTTGGTTCATTTTGGGTTCGTTAGTAAAAGAACATGTAAAAATAAAAAATATATATATATATAGCATAGAAGCATGAAATAGGATTAGAATATCACATAACATCATATAAACAACAAAACCACCATAAACTTGAATGTCATTTAAAACATGCATGATAAATATTCATCGTTGAAACTTGAATTGTGGTTGCTTGATATACAGAATCTATTGATTGCAAGGTTCAATTTGTATGATTTTGAAAAAAGAAGCCAATTGAGTAGAGCTATCAACATTCTTTAGAAATCATAAGAATTTATTTAGTACACTAGCCATTTTGATGTCATCTTGCAATCTCAAATGCTAAATCTATGAAGAAGTTAACTCTGTTACCCACTAGTTTCCATTAAAAAGAAAGCAACA